>JANHGN010005209.1:0-15892 GCA_024605025.1 Megaceryle maxima | reverse complement strand
TGGGGCTGAGGTCCAGGGAAGGGGGGGGGTGGTAGAAGGTTGTCTGTTCATCTTCTTCCTTCAACTGGGATGACGGTGAAAGGTTCCCCCAACCCTGGTCCTCCAGCATAGCCCCTCCCAAGGATGTGGGGGGGGTCTTCCCAGATCCCCAGGAACCATTTGTCCCCCCCCAACCCTGATGTTTAATCCCAACCTTAGCTCCAGGGTGGGGGAGCAGGGGGCTGGGGTCATGCTGAAGCTGCCCTTGGCGGGGGAGGGTGGGTTGGCTCTTTGCCAGACACCCTTCAAGAGCTGCTGCATCTCCACGGGCTGCACAGACCCCCAGCCCGGCCCAGGGCTTGGGGAGGTGTCCCAGAGATGCTCCCGCCTGGGCTGGGGGGACTGATGCTCCGGTGCCTCCTTCCAGCTGCATCACCCCTCGCAGGGTTTCCGCTTCGGCACGGTGTGGGAGCGCAGCGCCGAGGAGTACATCAAGAAGAGCTTCCCCGAGATGCACGAGTACATGCGGCGCTACAGCGTCCCCACCACCCCCGCCGGTGTCACCATGCTCAAGTGAGGGGGGGTGGGAGCAGGGTCCTGTCCCTTTAACCTTTACTCCTCCCAGAGCCACCATTGCCCCATCCCTGCCGCCTGGGTGTAGCCTCAAAAATAACAAACCAAAAAATAACAAACCAAACAAAATAAGGTTCTGGTCAAAGCAGAAAGTCAAGATAATTGGCTTTATTTTGGTTCTGCAGGAAAAGGTGCTGGGCAATAAATCACAAACCCCGCCCTGTGAGCTCAACCAGCGGCAGTTTAGATACGGTGCAAACAGCAGATTATTCCATAGGATTGGTTATGTGATTTTACAATCTTTGTCCACATGCTCCATCCAGTACTTGGTTTGTTTTACTAAGGTGCTCCTATGTTTATATTTTTCTCCTCCTAGTAGTGTGGGTTTTAGTATTAAAATCACCACAGTTCCCTCAGGGACACCTCCATGGTTTGAACTTTGTCCAAATCTATCTCTGGCTCACGTAAAGAAGCCAGAACGAGGCCTCAGCTACAAAAGCCAACAGAATTTTACTGTCCTTAGATACTGCCCTTAATTATTGTGTCTTGTTGCTGATTATTTCAACCTTTGAGGTCATTCCATCTTCAGGTCCTTCCAGTCTCATTATCCTGGTTTCAGACCAGTTTGTTATAGGCTTATTCAGCCTAAACTTTTTTATTGCTATCCTTCTAGCATCAGGTGCACCCCAACCCTGCACCCACACGTCCCCCCCAGCCCCAGGGAGGGGGGTGTCAGGTTGGGGGGGGGGGGTTGGAAACCCAGTCACTGAGAGTCACCCTGCATTGCTGCAGGACGGAGCCCCCCAAGCTGAACGCCTTCATCATGGACAAGTCACTGCTGGACTATGAGGTGTCCATCGACTCTGACTGCAAACTGCTCACCGTGGGCAAGCCCTTCGCCATTGAAGGTTTGTGGGGGGAGGAGCTGTGGTGGGAAGCGGGGGACACACACCACATGACTCTGCATGTGTATCTGTGTATTTGCACACACGTGCAGGGTGGGGAGGGTGCCCACTCCTTGCTGGGTGCTGTGCTCCCCCTGACCAGCACTGTTGCTCTTCCCCCCTCCCACCCCCCTAACTGGGGCCAGGCTACGGCATTGGCCTCCCCCAGAACTCACCGCTGACATCCAACATCTCCGAGTTCATCAGCCGCTACAAGTCCTCCGGGTTCATCGACCTCCTGCACGACAAGTGGTACAAGATGGTGCCCTGCGGCAAGCGCGTCTTTGCCGTCACGGAGGTGGGGGCGGCTGGGCCCTCGGCTTGGGGGGACTCTGGGGGGGTCTGACACCCCCCTCCTCAGCCCGGCCTGACCCCTCCCTCTCCCCGCAGACCCTGCAGATGGGCATCTACCACTTCTCGGGGCTCTTTGTGCTGCTCTGCATCGGGCTCAGCGGGTCCTTGCTCACCTCGCTGGGTGAACACATCTTCTACCGCCTTGTCCTGCCCCGCATCAAACGCAAGAAGAAATTCAACTACTGGCTGCACACGAGCCAGGTGGGGCTGGCGGGAATGGCTGAAAGGCCACCCCCAACCTGCCGCTGCTCCCTCTTTCCTTGCACAACCTCTGCCCTCCTCCTTCGGCCCTGGGCTTCCCCCCCCATTAACCCCTAGACCATCTCATGCCCACCTCACTCTTCCCATGTACCCCACAGAAGATCCACCGGGCTCTGAACATGGGCATGGAGGAGCAAAAAAGCCAACAGCTGAGCTTGGAGCAGAGGTACAGCCGGGGCTGGGCACCCACCATCCTAGGGGACCATGGAAGGACCCTCCCAGCCGCCAGCACCCAGGTCAACTCTTCTTCTACTCCCCAAAAAGGTGGAACCTGCAGCCAAGGCAGGCACCAGCGTCGGGGCAGCCCTGGAGCACCCTGCGGAAGGAGGCTCGGCGGGTGCGATTCCAGCTGGACAAAGCCCCCCCAGAGGGTGAGGGGTCCCTGGGGCACCCCAGGAACAGGCAGGCCCTGCAGCCCCCAGACAGGGCGGCTGGTGAGAGAGAGCTGCGGGAGCTGGAGGAAAAGATCCAGGAGATGAGGGACCAGCTGCGCACAGCCCTGGTGAGGAAGAGCGAGCTGGTAGCTGTGCTGGGCATAGCGAAGAGCAGCCAGGCAATGCCCGTACCCTTGGCCATGGAGGAGCCCCAGGAGAGGTGACAAAGGGTGGGTGGCTGGGGCAGGTAACCCCCAAACTCTCCAGCTCTGCAGTGAGCTGGGCATGGTGGACACCAACCACTCCTGGGGTCAGAGCAGGAGCAGAGATGAAGGGTGGAAGGAAGGTGGCCCTTGGGGGTGGCAGGATGCAGAGAGGTCCTGGGGCTGCCACCCTTCCCCAGCTCCAGGTTATTGGGCTCTTCCTCACCTCCCTCCCACTGGTGAGGGGTGTTTGAGCCACAGCCTGAGGTGTGGTTCATCTGCCAGGGAGCTGATTTGGGGGAAGGCAGCAGGTTAAGAGGAGGAGAGACGCCTCTGCCCAAGCAGGCCAAAGAGCGGCACCTCTGCTGGCAGCCCCTGTCTTTTTAAACCATGTAAATAAAGATGGATAAAAATATCCCTGCAAAGTCTGTGTTTTCCTCTCTAAATGCAGCAAGACCTGTGGCCAAGGCAACCCTTCCCCTTCTCCTCCTGCTCCTCCACATGCTCAGCCCCAGCACAGGATGGCAGGGAGGAGCAGGAGGAGGAAGGTGAGCAATGAGGACAGGCCAAGACCCTCACCTCCCCCTGAGCACAGCCAGTCCCAGGGCAGCTGAGCTCCAGAGCCACTCCTGACCAGGAACAGAGCCCCAGGATTCTGCCCCCTGCACTTTCTGCAAGAGCCCAACACAACTGGGAGCAGGACACCACAGCAGCTGTTAGATAGAATATTTATTATTATATACAAACACATTTTAGACATTAATTAAATAGAATGAACTCTACTCTTCATTCATCGAATCATTTGGTTTGTTTCCCCCCCTCCCCTTCCCCTCCCACCCCCCTGCTCTACAATCAATCCGGGTGCTCTGGCACCTTCCCTGGACACCGGCTGCAGAAGGATCTGAGGTGCTGGTCATGAGCAGCCCTCCAGCCCCACCCCAGGCAACACCCAGGGCTTGGAGAGACAGAAAACAAAAAGGGGGTGCACCTGGGTGGGAAATGCAGCAGAAGCAAAGGCAGAGGGGGCTATAAGTGGTGCTGATAGGGAAACCCCTTGTTGGTGGGGAGAGAGATGCTCACCAGAGCCTGCCGAGGGAGATGGATCCATGGACACTGGTCAGGCACAGGGAGGCTGAGCTCAGGGACACATCTACAGCCACCCAGCTCCCCCCCAAAGGGCTGAGCCCCCCACACATCACCTCCGCGTGTTGCCCCTTTTCCTCATTTCTCCCCACGCTCTTCTCTCCACTCAGCCCCCCTGACACAACCGCCTCCCCTGTCCCTGCTCTCTGCCTACGAGCACAAATTCTCCTTCAGCCCCATCCTCACGTGGGTCTGGCCAACCCCTGTCCCAGTCCCATGGCAGGCAGGGGGAGTCAGGCACAGCCACCTCCACGGCCAGGGAAAATGAGCTGAAATGTCTTGGCTTTTAGTGTTTTCTTTGTGAAACCATCTCGTGCAACAGCTCAGGGGGTGAAGAGTTGACTTCTCCTCCAGGACAGGGCTGGAGTAAAACCGAACCGTGCCCTGTTGGGGAAGAAGGCACTGAAAAGCAAAACACCATCGCCCATGGTGGCAGTGCCAAAAGCAGAGTGGTACAGACAGAGCCGCTCTCCCCACCCCAAACCCTTCCAGACCCCAACGCAGCACCCAGCAGAGTACTTGGGACCATCTGCCTGGGCCAGGAGCTCACACTCTGTGCTGGCCTCAAACACTTAAGAGAAGCCAAAGCCCTTGCAGAGGCACCAGCAGGTGACCTTCCAGGGATGGCTCCGCTACAGCTGAGTCCAGCCAAACACATTTCTCCTGGGGCGAAAGCTCTAACCTGGATGGGGCAGCTCCACATCCCCAACACCCACGGACCGAGGGAAGTTCAAGGGCAGAAAAAGCAGGGCCGAAGTACAGATTCTGCTTTGGTTACTGCCCAGCTTTGGGCTGGCGGGAGCACGTGTGGGGCCTGGGGAAGGTAAGCCACAACACACCCACAGTCTGTCCCAAAACCAGCCCATGGTTGCAATCCGCAGACAAGACCAGGGTGGGCAAAGCTAGGGCAAGGAAAAGCCACGGCAAGGAGCCCGCAGCCTGGGGCACGTAGCTTTGAAGGCCGGTGGAGTCAAGGCCTCGTCCCCCCCAGTCCCAGCTCAGCCTCCTCCTCGCACACAAGCGCACACAAGCTCTGGCAGCACCTTTATTCTGGCCTAGCTGCTCCTCCCCCACCACGAAGAGGAATTCAGGGGTTAAGGATGATGGTGAAGTGAGAAATAGTTAACAAATGAAATCCAAAAGCCTCCCTGGGAGTCTGGAGTGAGAGTACCGAGACTCAAGACAGGTTCCTTGAGTCCAGCTGCAAGCAAGGTCTGGAGATGGGGGTACTATCTGCTGGTGCTGGGCAAGGGCTGTCCCCTCGCTCCCCCAGAGCGTGCCCCAAATGTCTGTCCTGCTCTGAGTCCTCCAGAAAGGCCGGCGGGGTCTCTGCCGCACCGCTGCTCCCAAGGCAGTTCTTGCCGCCAGGTTTTGGTCGGCTGTGCGAGCCCTCGACAGCCTCAGTCTGCTCGGGAAGGGCTGGGCTGGGGCCAACGCCCGCCCCATCCTGCAGTGGGGCGAGGGGCGCAGCCTCTGCGGCTAGGGGAGTGTTGGCTGTGGCCACCACCGACGTCGAAGTGACTTCGATGGTGATGGAGCCCACAGCCGTCTCTGGGTGGTCGCTGCTGACCCTGATGCGGGCAACCAAACTGGAGGTAGCAGCAGCGTCCGGAGAGTTCCCGTTGGCCACAGCTTCATGCACTGTGCTGGGGTCCAGAAGGGTGGTGCTCAGGTCAGAGAGGAACGAGGCTTCGGTGACGATGGCGGCCGTCTCAGTCACCCAGTTCAGGTCGCTCCCGACCGAAGCTGCTGTGGCAGCAGCGATGACACTGGAGGTGACGCTGGAGGCCTCGCTGGGGGTCAGGGCACCTGGGCTGTTGCTCTCCATGGAGGGGCCAGCGGCCAGGTGGGGCCGGCGGCTCCCCACATCGACAGGGGCAGCCGTGGTGTTGTTGTTGAGGTTGTCCTGGAGCGTGGTCTGAGTCCCCTGGCCCACCTGCTGGTTCTGCAGCAGCATCTCCTGGATCCGGATCTGCTGGAGGATGGCCGGCAGCTCATAGTGGTGGAAGAAGTAAATCATTGAATGCTAGAGAAGGCAAAGGGCAAGGAGTCACCCATGGGGCCAGGGCTGCAAGCCCAGACACACCTTAGGACACTCCGCTTTCCTCCTGGCTCAAACCAGGGCACTGGAGACATTACTCTGGAGCTGGTCTCACCAGCATCTTCACCACACAGACCTCACCCTCTCCCTCAGTGGGATTCCCTCCAGAAAGATGGGACAGAAATCCTTCCCAACACCTTCCATCACTCATGCAACATCATCCAATTATCAGTCACGTGGCTGGACTGGACCCAGGGACCACAAAGTCCTGCTGCCTGACATCCTCCTCCTGCTGCTGTGTTCCCAAACCAGGGGTCATTACAATCTCTTATGTAAATAAAGTTTGCTACTCAAACCCAGTTTGATAAAGCACAAATTGCAGTTGATTTCCTTCACTTTAACAGCACAGCCAGCATCAGCCATCCACAGAGCAACAGCCAAACCTGCAGACAGGCAGAGCTCCCTGAGGCAGCTGAGGCTGAGCTCACAGCACCAGCACCACAATGGCCACTGACCTGGATAAAGAGCCAGGAGGTGACGAGGGCCAGGCTGCTGTACTGCCCGTTGAAGCGGTAGTGGTAAGCGTAGAAGGCAAAGTGGTACAGGTAGAAGAACCTGGGTAGAAAAGCCGTAAGTATCAAGATACGTCCATGGACAGGACAAACATGACCTTCTTCCTACCCCTGACATGGTTCTGAGTGGGGCACTTCACACAGGGTGGGGCAGACCCATCTTAACTGCTAACTGGAACTGGTTTTGTTACCAACAGATCTTCAACAGGGCAAAACAAAGGGTGGGCAAAGGATGGAGGTGATTCCTGAGCCCTAAAGCGGACCCCGTGATGTGCAAAGCAGCTCCCAGGGAGACGCATGGAGCTCTCAGTGAAGCCCACCTGCCTGGGGGCGGCTGGGACCAATCCGAGCAGCAGAGAATGGGGAAGGGTGCAGTGCAGGAATGAGATCCCAGCCAGCTCCTACCTGAGCCAATGCCTCTTGCTTGTGTTGGTGTGGCAGCAGATGGCATCGTACTGGTCGGCCAGCCACACGATGAGGATGATGTAGAAGGCTGTTGTGGTGTCATTGAAGAACTCTGACATGATGGCCTCCATACCTGGGGGACATAGGGGGTCGGGGTGACATCAGCACGCTGCGGGGCACCTCCAGCAAAGGAACCCTCTGTCGTTTCAGAGCAGAGGCCACAGCAGGATTGATTCACTCTGACTAACGTGACGGCTGAGGGCGAACACGTCTCGCTGCTGACCGAGGCCACCGCACAGGCCAGACCGGCCGGCTCTGGCCAATGCAGATTTCAGGGCGACAGGGGTTGGTTTTTACTTTTCTAATTCAAATTGGGCACCACAGTCACAGGAAACGTGAATCTGAAATGAACTAAAGTGGCAAGCAAAGCTTCAGAGTACGTGATTTCCAACCAAACAGGGGACCCAGGAGGACAATGCAGCTCATTGTGACACCAGATTCCAGAGCCTTCCTGTTTGCAGTGAACAGACGCAGTAACCACCTGCTGGGGCCAAGTCAGAGCAGGGAATACTGCCTCCGACGGATCCCAGCAGGACCTGCTGCATGTACACGGGGGGAGCGGGTGTTCTTACCGACTAGAGCCAGGATGACGGTGAGGAGGGGAGCGGCGGGGAATGCAATCGTCATGTTCATTTCCAGCATCTGTAACAGGTCAACTGCAAAAAAAGGAAACCAGCAGGTGGATGTGGGACTAGAGAACCCTCCACCCCATGTCAGAGCACTGCAACAGGCAGTAACTCCGCCACCCCAAGGCCACCATCCCTGATATTTGTCAGGAGACAGAAGAGCTCTCTCGAGCCTGGTGATGGCGTTACAGGGGGATATATTCCCTGTGCAGCTACACACAGGTCCCATCGTGCAGGAGTATGTACAGGATATACCATGCTGGAGCAGCTGGAGCATCCAGCACACCCTAAACCCCTTACGAGAATCCTTACCAATGAAGACAAAGATCTGGTGGTGCGAGTAGCGCAACAGCATTGAAACAGAGAGGGTCTGAAATGCAAGAGCAGAAGCCAGGGTTAGAGCCACACCGGGAATCACGCCCTGGCAGAGGCCTGGTTGTTACCTGGGATCTCATCTAATGCTCATCTGTAATGACCTCACCTCACATAATCACAGGAGACTCGGTTCTATCTTGATCGCTCCTAGCAGACTGCTTAAGCCTCTTCTTACGTCTCAGAGAACAAATTTTTTGCACCCTGTGCCTTGGCAGTCAGAGTGTTTGAACTACACCGAGAGACTCTCTAACACAAACCCCCCTTTTGACGACAAAACCATCACCTCAGTCCCTTTCAGCTCCTCTCTTTCACTATCAGGAACTTGATGAACCCACATTAAAAATAATAAAAATGAACAGAGCAGAAGCTTGGGCTCATCAGCTCCACTGTAAAAGCAGAGGGGAGAGCTCAGGCCTGCGCTGCTACATCAGACACGCGCTGAGCAGCGCCAGGCTCAGCGTCCAGGCAAAGCCCAGCACCTATCCACTTACAAATATGACCATGATGACAAAGGCTGCCAGATAGGACGTCCTGGCCATCCACATGCTGACAAAGCGATAGTGCTCCCCGGACACCACATTGCGAAGGAAACCTGAAGAAAAACAAAACCACCTAAGCTCAGTGTGATTAAGCCACAAACTAAAAACAAACTTCTGAAGGAAGAGGATTTAAAGCAGATCTGTGGCAACACCCCTGCTGCCCCAGAAGCACACTTGGGTGATCTGGTAAGGCAGCGGGAAAATCACATTTGCAGACACCTCTCTCCACCTGCTCACTTCAATTTGTCCTTGACAGGAACATCTTTACATTAATGCAGGGAACAGTTCCCTCTGTTGAGCTTAATCAAATAGTCAGAAGATGAGATTCAAGTATCCATAGGAAAAAATGTCATCTGCTCTGGGCAGATGCTGAAAGCAATTTCTCCAAAGTCTCACCTTTGTTTTCCTCATTTTCAGCTAAAGCTTTGACACTTGACATCAGGATGTCATCATAACCCAGGAACTCATCCAGCAACAGGCGACTGAACCTGTCCCCAAAGCACTGATCCCTGGTAGGATCTAGAGAGGAGACAGAAAACCACTCAGGCTTGTTCAAGCCACAGAGGTGATGAGCACAGAACCTTCTCCAAGGACACGGGGGACACCAGACCCATGTCTGCCCTTGGACCTGTGGCAGTAAAACTAAACTGGGCAGGACCTACCAAACCCAGCCACACTCTCAAAATGCTGATGTTCATCAGGCCTGAAGGATCCCAGCAGGGCTGTCACACTCTGGTGGCACAGGCACAAAGGGAGACAGCCTCCTCAGCTCACTCTATCTCCCTTGGCTCTCCCCAGCTAATGGCCCAGAGAAACCAGTTCTGGTGAGACTCAGAAGACCAGGCTGAGACTTTTTAGCCACCAGCTAGGTGTGATGCTGCTAGGACCCCCCCATCCCCACCCACCCTCCTGCA
The DNA here is from genome assembly GCA_024605025.1 of Megaceryle maxima. Classification (NCBI taxonomy): domain Eukaryota; kingdom Metazoa; phylum Chordata; class Aves; order Coraciiformes; family Cerylidae; genus Megaceryle; species Megaceryle maxima. The sequence goes on along the minus strand of JANHGN010005209.1, from coordinate 6,529 downwards.
GAGACGTGCCAATGCCTTCCTACGGCTCCATGCACTAGCTTCACCTCATGAAGATGTTTCTGCATTCTGATGGATTCTGCTCCACAGGGAAGCTCTCCCACACGGAAAACGAGCACCATCCACTGTTATCAACACTTCCCCCAAGACTTGAGAGCAAAGGGTGTGCAGGTCCCTGTGCGGAGCACTCACCCAGAGTCACCACCATGACGGGGATGCTGAGGCGCTGGCGGGTGCTCTGGGACAGGCGCAGGAACCCGTACTCCAGCGAGTACTCCACGATGTACTCCTCCTGCGGCCACACTGCGGGAGAGGGGGGGAGGGAGGAGGATCAGCAGCAAGGCCTGCAAGCGATGACCAGGTAGGAACAGCACCACTGGATTCCCCACCCCCCTCCCACTGTGTTCTGGAAAAGAAAAGCCAACACAGGCTCTGGGTTTCCTTCAATTAAACCCAAATCAATACGAATTCTCTGAAGTCGCAGCTCCGCTCCCTGGACATTGATCCTTCATGTGAAACTTCTGGGAAAGCTTCAGAGGCAGCAGTTCCAAGCTTTGGCTAGAACACACCCACATCTTTCCCTGGACAGCCCCAGAACACTTGTTCTCACTCTGATCTGTCTCTGCTTTCTGGGTTGTTTAGGAAACAGGAGGAAAATTCACTTTACACCCACCGAACACCAAGAAACACGTCACAGGAAGAGAGCACCACACTTTGGGGGAGAGAGAGGTCACTGGGTCATCAGCAAACCTCAAAACTAAAGGCAGGAGCAATTACAGCTTTCCAAGAAAAAAATGTCAGTGCCTGAAGTTTCCTTGATTTATTTTATTTTCTTAAAGAAAGGTTCAAACCAGCTGCTTCTTGCTACATCATCTCTGAAAGGACAAAACGTGCTAAGTCAGAGCCCAGCAGTTTAATCCCTGAGCTCTCAGACTGTGCCAGTGCCTGCTGCAGGAGGCGAGGGGAGGCAGCTGTCAGACACCGCACAGCAATGCTGCACTGAAGTTGTTAACAGGCTACAGTCACTGAAAAGCAACGTCCTGCCTCTTCTGCCCGACAGAAATGCTGTGGGTGGGCTCTTTGCTTCATCTTTTATTTCCATTATAAATCAGTTATAAAGCTCAAATAGAAATCAAGCAGTTAAAGATCAAAAAAAGAATTGCTTCCTTTGAATCCAAAAAGCATTTTTCTGTGGTAACATCAAATTTGGGGTACTTACGGCACAAGAAACCTGTTAAAAAAAAAAAAAACAAACCTAAAACACAACAATAAAATCAGGTATTTGGGAGCCATCTGAGGAAATGAATTTTGACTGCGCTGGGGAGCAGCACAATTCTCTCCCACCTTGGTGCTGGATGCTTTCCAGGCACTCAGCACATCAAGGCTCAGCCCTCAGCTCTGAACAACATGATGCTCTGACAGAACTTAGGCAACTATTAATAAAGGTATCACACCAAAAATGTTCACTGCTCTCTAGTTTTCTGTGACTTCATTAGATCTTCAGTTCAAGACTAATGAATTCTGGATCAGCATCAAGCTGAAGTGCCGCAAGACCGAGGAAACAGTGCCACGGGAACATCCCATGTCACAATCCTCCACTGCCCCAACACCTGGTACTTCTGAAGAGCAAATTCCAGTCTTCCCAGGGATAAAAGCGTAGGTGAAAAGGGCGAATTAAATAAGAATCCCATTGCAATGTCTATTTTAACACAGACTTCCTCTGCTAACCAGTAGAAACAGAAGTTTTCCAACACCAGAATTCCATTTAAAATAATACAAAGCCACTAAATCTCCCTCCGGAGCTTAAGAGACATTAGCAGCTTATGTGGTACTGGAACAAGAGAAGGATAAAGCAGGATGATGTCCTGAGCGCCGCAGAACAGCAAGGCTCCACTGAAACTCGCTGGGTGGATTTGGGGGGATTAATTCACTGTTCCAAGCACTGGTGTCGAGTCAGGGACCCCAAATCCAGCTCCAAACCCCGGGAATCTGAGGTGCTGTCAGCGGGAGCCCTCCCAAGGACAGCAAGCCACTCAGAAGAGGGAGGTTCGGAGCGTCTGGCACTGATCACTGCCAAAACACGATGCCAGAGCAAGAGGTTTCAACTCAATTCCCAGCCTGGCCGGCCCCCAGCCAAAGGAAAGTTCTCGCTGGGGACCCACCACGAGAAGCACCGAGGTGAACCTTGGGTGAAAGCGTCAGGGAAGCCGCCGGAGGTTACTACGCGCGCCCAGAGAAGCCGGGAGGAAGGAGGCGTGCGGGAAAGGCGCGGGGGAAGGCGAGAGCACGGGCGGCAGCCGTACGCGGTCTTTACCTGCTCTGGCCAGCATCTCAAACTCGGACACAGTCTCCCGCAGAGGCTGCATACCTTTAGTGGCCGCCTCGCTAAACGAGAACTCCTGGCTTTCGTTGCGGGGCAGCACCTCGGTGCTGCTCACCCGGGACGGCTTGAGGAACACCTTGGGCTCGATGTCCAGCTCAAACTGTTGGGAAAGCACAGCAGGGAAAGTCATGTCACCAGGGACTTCAGATCCCGGCTTTCAGGCTCCTCCCCTGTGCCCCCAGTGAAGGTCTCCAGCACCTAGAGGAGGACAAGAGGCCACTTTCTCAGGCTTTAACTTCTATCTTAAATCACTTGAGGCCAACGTGGAGCTCCAGGAGAAGCCAGGGAACACACTCTGGGTGACCAAAGGATCACAAGGACTGGGACATCCTGGAGATGACCACACCAACAAACCATTGGTCCCCAAACTGACACCTAGGTTCCCATCTCCTGCATACACAGGGAACAGGTCTTTACCTTGATAGAGCTGTTTTCAAACATATCCACAGTCATTTCCTCCTCTTCCTCCTCCTCTTCCTCAGCTGTGGATTCAACCACCATGCCTGGGAACTTCTCCACGCCACAGAACTGCAGGAAGATGGGGGCTCGGCTCGAGTTGCGCTGTATTTCCACCCGCAAGATGCCGTCGCGGGGCCATTTATCCCGCACGTGCTCCAGGCAGTTGATGGGCGAGCGGGAGAAGGCGATGTGGATGTAAGCCAGGATGAAGAGCACGAAGAGAGCCTACACAGCAAGAAACAACACGGAGACCATCAACCCAACCAGCCCTGGCCCGTTTAGAGTTTAAACCATCTCTTCTTTGCCCATAAAGACATGTGATTAATACTGGACAAACAGATTGGCAAGTGGAAGAGAGCTCTGACACTCTCCAAGCCTGCTGGTCTCTGCGTCCCCAACAAAGCAGCCCAGAATCTGGCAATTTCAGCACCACCAAAGACAGCAGCAGGAACAATCTCCTCCCGTTCACGAGACCAGAGCTGTCACCAGTAGCTGCGCAGCAGGTGTGTCCTGCTGACAGCCCTGGTCACATGCACAGCCCCCAGTACCACTGTGGTGGTTTGAGTTTGGCTGGACACCAGGTGTTCACCGAGCTGCTCTATCACTTCCCCCCGCTCTTCTCTGATGGACCAGGGGGAAGAAAATAAGATGAAACTCGTGGGCTAAGACAAAAGCAGTTTAACAAAAAAGCAAAGCAATACTGCACATGGAAATAAAAGAAAACCAGATTTATTCTCTGCTTCCCATCAGCAGGCTCTGGCTGGCCCTTGTTGGGAAGCAGGGCTCCAAACACACAGCGGTTGCTCTGGAGGACAAGCCAATGCCCCCCTCCCCCTCCTCTCCCTGGCTTCTATAGTTCAGCTGGTGTCACAGGGTCTGCAATATCCCTTGGGCCAGTTCAGGTCAGCTGCTCCAGTCATGTCCCCTCCCAAGGTCTCATACCCCCCATCCCACCGGGGGGAATGTTGGAAACCGGCCCTGGTGCTGCGTGAGCCCTGCCCAGCAGCAGCCACAACCGGGGCTGTGAGCAGCACCTCTCCAGCTCCCCAGGCAAAGCACAGCCCGGGGAGAGCTGCTAGGGGGAGATTAACTCAGCTCCGTCAGACCCGATACAACCATGTCAGGTCCTGTAAACCAACAGCATCCCCAGAAGGACCACAGAACCACCCTCTCTGTGCTCAGATGCCACAGTGAGGTACAGACACAGCAGAGGCTGAGCTGGGCTCGCAGAGCATCACCACTCCCTCGCCCTGTCTTGCTCCAAGAACAGCCACAATGCCACAGCAAAAGAAAGTGGATTAATAAAATTAATTAATCGACGTTGGCCCAAAGTTCACAGCTGAAAGCTCCAAGGAACACTGGCAGAGAAGTGGCAGTACAGCTGAGCTTCAAACACAACTGCTTTTGGATGCTTGTTCCTAATTAAGTGAGCTCTCCTCGCTACGCACCGTTCCTGACCTATTTGCTACAGATAAACAGGCTGGTAAACAGCTCATCTGCAGAGAAGCTGCACAGGAAGGTGCAGGGAAGGTAAGTCAGGGACACCTCCCACTAGAGCAGGTTGCTCAAAGCCCCATCCAACCTGGTCTTGAGCACATCCAGTGATGGAGCATCCACAGCTTCCCTGGGCAACCTGGGCCAGGGTCTCAGCACCCTCAGAGGGAAGGTCTTTCCTCATTTCTAGTCCAAATCTACCCTCTGACAGTTTGAAACCATCACCCCTTGTCCCATCACAAGCCTTGTGAAAAACTTCCTTCCTAGCTTTCCCACAGGCCCCCTTCAGATACTGAAAGGCCACAAGGTGTCCCTGGAGCCTTCTCTCCTCTGGGCAGACCCCCCGACTCTCTCAGCCTGTCCTCCCAGCAGAGGGGTTCCTGGGAGAGAACATTCCTGCTTCCTCGGGAGTGCTTTGGCCAAAAGCAGAGGGCAGCAAGAACTGCTGCCAGCACCAGCAGCTCCCCATCAGCACCAGCCCTGCTCCCAGGTCCACTGGCATCCAGTGACACAGCGAGGAAAAGGAGGGACATTAAAACCTCAAACACTTCTCAGGAGAGAAAATGCCTATGTGTGGTGTAAGTCAACCCAAATGTTTTCTTGCTTTAAGCAGCTGAATTTTAGCAACTTGGCACGGAATCACACTGTGGTGACCTGACAAGCCTCTCTTCTCCCTCCTTAACTCTCTCTCCCACACTGGTGCTGGCGAGAAGCGTCACCGTGTGCTGGGGAAGCCACAGTGCAGGACGTAATCAGTGGGTGTTTCACCCCAGGGGCACCAACAGGCCCCTCTGCGGGTCTCTGTGGGTTTTCACCCTGTCGTGGTGAGGGGTGACCCGCAGCAGCCCAGCGCTCTCTTTTTTACATCCAGATCTTATGTCAGAGCTCTGGGGGAGTGCTGTGGATTGTCACAACTCTTCCCATGTTCCTCATGGACGAGCAGCCCCCGGGAGCTTAGGGTGGGTGGCCATGACCTCTCACAGGGCCAAGCTTTGTGTGTGTGTGCTTATAGGGAATTTTATACCTTAGCCCCCGACTGGAGGCTACAAAAAGAGCATCCGCTCCTCCCCGGGAAGCTGCCCCTCACCTTGAGGAGGACGAAGAACTCGAAGACGCGGCGGAAGGAGGGTGGGAAGAGGCGAGCGTAGGTCACTGCCATCTTGAAAAAGAGCGCGTGGAAGAGGCGATCGCGCACGTTGATCAAGGGATTCTGGTTGAGGTTGGGGTTGCGGACCCCGCGGTTGTTGCCCCCGGCACCCCCACCGGCCCCATTGTTGTTGGCCGGGTGATGGTTGTTGGCGTTCGGCTGGTTCTCAGACATTCTGACGCCTGCGGCCAGCAGCCGAAAGGTGCTGGCGGAGCCGGGCCGGGCCGGAGGAGCCGGGCCGAGGCCGGGCGGCCGCTGCCGAGGGTCAGGTGGGAGCCGCCGGGCTCAGGGGCTGGACGGGCGCTGCCCCCGCCCCGCTCTCCTCAGGGGCGGCCTCCGCGGGCCCGGCCCGGCCTCCTGCGCGCAGCCGGGAGCGGGTCAGGCTCGGCGGGGCCCAGCGCGGCCTGCGGGACTCAGGGGGCCGCCGCCTCAGCGGGGCCCGGGAGCGGCGCGGCCCGAGCAGGCCCAGGAGGGACGTGGCTCCTGGGCCGGCCCCAAGGCCATGGAGGGGCCGTCAGCGGCCCGGCCCGGAGCGCAGGGGGCGCGTTTGCTCTCCCGGCGCGGTGCAGAGAAGCCCGGTCCCGCTCCCGGTCCCAGTCTTGGTCTTGGTCCCGGTCCCTCAGCGCCCCGCCGCCATCTTCCTCCGCCGGCACCGACAACGGCGGTGACGCGCCTGCGCGAGCGTCACCGAGGAACGCCGGGACGGTGGCGGACAAAGGGACGGTCCCGCCCAGCCATGCAAAGCAGGCGCCTTTCCCGCCCTGCACCGCCCGCATCCGCCGCTCCGCCGAGGGGAAAGAACCAAAAACACGGATTAAAAAACAAGGTAGACTTTGGGCAGAGAAAGGGGAGGGCCGGAGACGCGTTAGGAGCGTGAATCCATGAGGTAGAGCAGAGACTGAGATCAGACTCTCGCCATGACCTAAAAAACTGACTACAAGGAGATTCAAATAGCGGTGCAGACAGACAGTGATTCGTGCTCGCTTCGGCAGCACATATACTAAAATTGGAACGATACAGAGAAGATTAGCATGGCCCCTGCGCAAGGA
>JANHGN010005208.1:0-21102 GCA_024605025.1 Megaceryle maxima | reverse complement strand
TTTTTTGTGTGTGTCTGTGGATGGAGAGAAACTTTCATCTGACTTTTATAAATTTAGGGACAAAACCAGCAAGCAATCCAACTTACTGCAATCTCAACTATATACTATTTAGATTGTCATATTCACAAAAAAATGAATGACATTCTGGCTGCTGGATTTAACTTTCCTATATATTTGAATAATTTAAAAGGAATTCTCAGTATGCAGTTATGTTGTATGGATTTCATGTAATTTTCAAAATTCCATGGTGTGGAAGTACCTTACTTGAGGTGGAGATGGGTCACTAGCTCATTAGTTAGGAATGGGTCTGGAGTACTTTGACCCTTGGCGAACTTGCATTTTCATTTCAGGGTGTATCAAAGGTTGATCTAACTGTGTTATTCTCTCAGTTACAGCATCACTGCTTCCCACTGGTTCATGAAAGCAGAAACAATCTACGTAAAATATTCTCTGCTGTCAAAGTTTTAATTTTATTTCGGTGTAAATAATGCATGTGCACAGGCACTAATGCTGCTGTCATTAACTGGGAATGAACCTGGAGCTTTCGACTTTGAAAGTACAAATCCACACAATTTCAGCAAAAGTAGCAACTGTGTCACATCCTATTAAATAACAGGCTGCTAAAGTCACTGTTACTCACCATAGGGAAGGCAAATCTGCATGCATTAAACACTGTTTATAATATTGAATATGGATGTTCTAGCAGACAATGTGGAGCCCTCATTTGATCAATTTTAAAGGGTAAGAATCAAGCATGTCATGAAGACAGGTTGCACGTAGCTTTGCTTGCAAGCACATCTACCTCACTGTTGATTTCTCTGTCAGTGTTACAGTCATTACTACCATAGCTGTATTACTCAAAACCAAACAGACTAGAAGTAGCTATTGCAACTGAAATAATTAAAGTCATCTCTGTTTTGCTGAATATTAGGAGGCTAATTGTTCTACAAGCACTTACCAAAAGCCGCTATCTTTTTTATGTGTAAAGTAGTGAAAGCTTACTTAAAGGCTACAAATGTACCTCAAATGATCCAGCTAGAGACACTATGTGCTGCAGTAGGGAAAGCAAAAAAAAATGTTTTTTTTCTCAAGTCTCAAAGTGATGAAATCTTGATTTCAGGGGAAGGCTGTCTTGAAATGCCTGAGAAATAACCCATTGCATTGATATTCTGTCAGAGCCTTCCAATGCTGAAGATATAGAGGTAAAATAAATAAAATCCTTCATTAAGGAACAAGCCAACATCAGTACTGCACACAATGTCTACAAGGTCAACTCCACTTCCTACAGGCAAGATCTGTTTATAAGTGCTATGTTCCAAACCAAAGCCCACTGTCAATTCCTATGTGCTGACAGCAGTTGCTATCACACAGAAACCAAAATAATAAAATGCACCAAGCATTCTTCAAAGGGAGACCTGTATTCTTCAGGGTTAACTCCAGGGAAAAGGAAAGTGATGTGAGAATGGAGGAGAACATTAAAACACACACTGGAAAAGCTTTGAAGAAAACTTGGGCTCTGGGAGGGGAAGAGTTCAGAAGTCACACTGCATTTTCCATCACTCTTCTCTTTCCAAACAATCCCCATTTCTCTAGTTGTTATTCATTTCATTTTCTGGACCTTTCATTGTATTCTTCCGTGCCTAAACTGGAAGAACACTTTTTAGGCTCTCTCGCCTGATTTTTCCCATCTCAGTCTATGTGCAGGGGGCAAAAATGAAGTTCTGTGCTGCCCAAGGATGACCGGATCCCTATCATGTTCTGGATAACTGTATCTTACCCACAGAGACATTTCACACAGTGAATACAGAGATTAAAACAAGTGTACAGCTCTGCTTAGCTGACCAAACATTCATTACTGTCCTCATTACCCTGGAGGGGGTTGAATGTTCCCACTCTTAGAGGTGTCCATTCCAAGGGAAGGGGACACAACAACAGGGTTTAGGATACTAAATGACTCAAAAAGGCAGCCAATTGTCCTACTGGGGCACTAATAAGCAGGTTATGGGAATCAGCCTTAAGCCCTGAACCCTTCTGAGCACATTTTCAAATCAAGGAGAGAATAAATGCCTCAGGCAGAGAGCAGATTTTGGGCTGTGGCTGCTTAGTTTGAAAGAGAGAGAGATATTTTCCTCTGTTGATGTCGATAAGGTTGAGCTGTTTCATTCTTTTATTTGAGAGAAAATAAAAGCTGTTTTGAAATGCTACCCCTGACTTGCGGTGGCACCCACCAGTCTGCTGAGGAGTAGTCATCATCAGCCAACTGCAAGACATTATCTGGGTAGGGGAAAATGGGCAAAATTATCAACCTCTGCTGTATGGAAGAACTCAGTGTAGACCTTGTCTGTCTTCCTGTCTCATTAAATTAAACTAAATTAAATCAAATCGCCATCTGAGGTCTAGATGGTAGAAATGTGCACAACAGAGATCTATCTATGCTTTAAATTCTGCATGAAGTGCAGATAAGAGGAGTGTGCCTTTGCAGCTCAGTTTCATTGATGTGTGAGCTAGTATTCATGTCAGGTTTGCTTTTAAGGATACCTGAATGACTCTATTTTTAGATTTTACTGTGATCTTACTTCATCAGATATTGCATGCATAATGCATCATCAGCAACAAAAATTATAATAATAATAATCATAGCATAAATCAGCCAAAAGATGCTACAAGAAATCAAAGTCCAAATTGATTTGCTTGGGGATTTGAGTAAATGGGTTCTGCTTTTTAATTCCCAAATTCTGAGAGGCTCTATGGGGGACACTCCCCAGATATGTAGGCTGATGGGGGAATATGTGTTGCCAGGCCCCTCAGGTTCAGTCCAAAAGCATGAAACACCATATTTCAATCTGAAAGCAGATTTTACCTCTTTACAGTTTTTGCTTAAAAGAAATCAAGAGCAGAATTTAAGTCTCTCATCTAAATAATTCAGATAAAGTACAGCTCCAGGTTGATGGCAGAAAACCACTTGCTGAACATTCACAAATTCCAAACCAAGGAAGAAAAACCTGCAAAGTAATTTCAGTAGAGTCCCTCACAACCCAGCAAGTAAAGCCTCCACAGGCTCAGGAGGCTTAAATACTTCCAGTTACATTTCCAGCAGCAAAGAGTAAATAGCTGGGGCTGTGTCCTGTTATTAATGTGTTAAGGAAACAGAATTAAAACCAGACACCTTAAAGAAAAGCAAAGACCACTGAAAGGGAATTAACAGACCTGTTTTTCAGCTGGGAAGGCTGTTTTTGTTATGGACAATATATTTAATATAGCTTAAGAACTTTAAAAAGTGTGTCCCATATGTTATTTGTGGGGAGCAGATTTGGGGCGGGGGGAGGAATATTCCTTTCCCTTGCATGTTACATGGAAGTGGAAGCACCAGTCATTTCAGCTGATCTCAACTGTTTGTGCAAGCAGATGTCTGCTCCTTGTTTCACCCTCTCTGGGCAGCAAAGGCAGGAGCAGCTCATGGCATGCTCTGCCAGGGACACAGTGGTCTTGAGGGGAAGCACTCTGAGATCAGGTAGCTCTTGCTGCCTTAATAACCACTTTAGGTTGGATGGAAGAGACCAATCTAGACAGAAGGTCAGCAGCTGGACCGCTCCATCTTAATGGGACAAATGTCAAGGAAAGGCGACATTTAACCTGAGGGTCATAACTTTGGCAGCAAGGATATTTTTTTCCTGACCTCAGTGATTCTTCTTCACATAGTTTTCTATCTTTTGCAGGGAAAAGCTTTCTCCTCCACAACCTCTGTAATTTGGAAGAGCCTTTTGTATTTCTCTGGTTCTTGGTTCCATCCCATTTTATCTTCAAGTTACCTCTCTCCTTTGAGTAAGCCTTTTATTTCTCTTTCCCCTGGGTTATCCATCTCTGTTTCCATAGTATATAATGGAGCTGCAGAATATTCATTATTAGTCCCTAGAGTAACATAAAGATCTCCAGAGCATGATAAAACCCTCCTTGGGTTTGTTTTGGCTAGATTAGAGCCTAAGAACTAAATGGAACTGGTATATGCAATACATCCCATTAGTTTTAAAAGAATTGGAGAGGGAACATTTATCCTTTCATAAGGGAAAGGAGCAAAGGAAAGAGAGTTGGAGAGTGAGGGAAGGAGAGAGGAGGAAGAAAGCAGCCAGGCAGCTACCGAGAAAGGGAAAGCAGACTACTTCAGTCCAGCCACCCTTTTGTCCTGACACCATCATGCTTACTGAGGGTATTGCATCACTGCTTGGTAATGATGTCACAATATACAGATTTTCAAAGCAGCAGGGGTAAAAAATTCAAGAAATTAATTTCTTATTCAGTCAAGCATATCTTCCAGAAAAAAGCCCTCCTCTACAAGCAGAGGAGTAATAGTGCCAGCAGCGCTTCAGACAGCCCATCTACTGATGCAAGAGGAGAGTCCATGCGACTGAGCAAAGCATCAATGTATAATTTCCCTATTTAGAGGCATGATTTAGTCCCCATCCCAGCCCCACCAGGGCATGAACCTGAAGCAAGGACAGGCTGCATGCTGCCTGATACTTTGCCTGCTTTGAGCCCTGTAGCAGAAGGCTGATTTCCCCAGGCTGGGTATAGAGGCAGCAGGGAGAGTGGCATTCCCAGGGGGCAGTTCAGAACATCTGGTGGTCCCATCCTCAGCATCAACTCCTTGATTCATCTTTGATTAATTCCCCATCTTATATTGCAGCTTATTAGACAAATAAACAGATCAGAAAAACATGTCAATTTCGAAAACAAACCCCATCTCTTTTAATAAAATGATCCGCAAGATAAAGGGATTTGAACAGTTTTGGATTTGTCAGGCAAATGCTGGGTTTGGTTGCAGTAAACTCTCTCCTATTTAGAACAATTTCAGCTTGACCTTTTTATACATTTCACTGTATGAAGTACTCCCCCATGACTGTGGTGAAGACACTAACCTAGATCTATGTCCAGGGATATAATGAGTATTTAAAAGCATGAAGAAGAGAAAAGGCTTCAGCCTTTCTAGGAGAGTAGAAGGGCATATTGCTGAGTGGGATACAGCTGGACCAAAGTTCCCTCAAGTGCTGGGTAAAACTGAACCTGATCCTTCTCTCCACTCTCTGTTGCTAGTGTTTACACCATTGCAACATTCTGATGTCTTTGCCTAGGCCCTTTACCTCAGTACAGGCCATTTATCCCATCAAGGCTCTGTGCTGTCACCCCATGTGTTACACATGCTACAGTTATGTCAAATTCACCATGAGGGTTTGCAAACAGTTTCTTACATCTGTATACACAAAGTCCCATGGTGAACCTTTGCACTTACAAGTGTAGACATGCAGTATTTACATACTGAGAGGCAATGACAGGATGTATCCCCATGATCATCCCTCTCTGTACATAGCCAAAGTGATTCCCAGCATTTCAAAGCTGCCTTTAATGCTAAGTTCAGGACACATTGTCAGTTAAAAAAACAACAGAGTTGTGTTACAGAAGTCATATTAATTGCAAAGCAGTGCCTTGCAGTTGATGATCTGTCTGTATGACATTTAATTTGCTGCCTTAGAGAGTTTTCAGAAACAATATATTTTAATGAGTCACTGTAATGAATTACAATCAAGTCAGAAAAAGATACTTTCTGTAAAATGCTACTTTTAATTGGGAACATGAGATATCATTCAGGAAATATAGACTATCTATTGTTCATGTCATGATTTTTTACAAACCTAATGCAAAACTTTTCTTTGGTAACCACTGTGCTAATGGAATATGGAAACCCTGGCCCAAGAAAATCACTGCTATTCTTGTATTTTGAATTACGAAGGGAACTAATTTTCACTTAGATTCTTTATCACATATGTTTAGAATCTTTCTTTTGAAACAAAAAAAAATAAAATCAGTAAATGTCAAGAACAACTCTCCTGAACACTGACAGTGCCCATGAGCTGGTGCTACTTGCTTTAAGCACCTTTACTTGATCTCAACATTGATTATAGTGTCTGTTCTCAATATGAAGCTTATGGCAGAAGGAATGTATTAAGTTTAATGAAGTTATTATAAATATTATTTTTTTAGTTACATGATTTCTATTAGGTGAACATGTAGGTGAGCATATAGCATATAGGGTGAGTCGAAAGACTGTAAGAAGAAAAGCCAAGATCACAGGAAAAGATGTGCAGAAGAGCAACATAATGGACTGTAAGAAGGATTGAGGAGAAGGAAATTAAATTATATAACCACTTACTTTACTGGGAGATATTCCAGTAACCAACTACAAAGACCAAGGGACATGTTTTTTAAAACAGGGACCTTCTGAGAGAGGAGAGAGAGAGAATCAGTAAGCAGAAAGAGGCTTTTTCAAATAAAAAGTCAGCTAAAAAATTCATGTAGTTTACATATTCTGAGGCACCCTTCGTATGTAATTGCGTCTCTAAATCTACTGTAGCAATCCAAATGAAAAAAAGCCTCTTAAGGAAATAACTTCTGGTATATTCTGGTATTTCTTAAGGAAATAAATTCTGGTATAGGTGATCCTGCTCTGGCAGGGGGGTTGGACTGGATGATCTTCCGAGGTGCTTTCTGATCCCTGACATTCTGTGATTCTGTGAAATGCATTAAACTACGTAATACAAAAATCCATTATGACTATCCTACTATTTATTTACCCTTTCACATGTAATTTTGGCCAACACTGGAGGTGCCCGGAGCTAGATCCAGCCAGTCTTCAAAGTAACAATGCACATAATTTCACAGAATGGCTGTAGTTTTCTCTTTCTGTACTGGACCAGATTTCACTATTTGGTGACATGAGTCAAGGCAGAGTCCCAAGCACAAATACAGGGTGAAGTATAAAGGGATTGAGAGGACCCCTGAAAAGAAGGACCTGGGGGTACTGGTGGATGAAAAACTGAATATAAGCCAGCAACATGCAGCCCAGAAAGCCAAACACATCCTGGGCTCCATCAAGAGAAGTGTGGTCAGCAGGTTGAGGGAGGTGATTCTGCCTCTCCACTGTGCTCTGGCTGAGACCTCACCTGGAGTACTGTGTGCGGCTCTGAGGACCCCAGCATAAGAAAGACATGATGTTGCTTGAATGGAGGGCCATGAAGATGATCAGAGGGCTGAAGCACCTCTCCTATGAGGGTACACTGAGAGAGTTGGGGTTGTTCAGCCTGGAGAAGAGAAGGCTCCAGGGAGACTTTACAGCAGCCTTGCAGTATATAAAGGGGGGGCTACAGGAAAGCTGGGGAGGCACTCTTTTTATCAGGGAGTATAGTGATAGGACGAGGTGTAACAGTTTTAAACTGAAAGAGGGTAGATTTAGATTAGATATTAGGAAGAAGTTCTTTACTGTGAGTTTGGTGAGACACTGGTTGCCTGGAGGAGCTGTGGAGTCCCGCTCCTTGTTGAAGGCCAGGCTGGATGGGGCTTTGAGCAACCTGGTCTAGTGGGAGGTGTCCCTGCCCATGGCAGGGGGGTTCAAACTACATGATCTTTAAGGTCCCTTCCAACCATGACAATTCTATGATTCCGTGATTCTATGAAATTAAAACCAACTTGGAAAAAATCCTGTTTTTTTCATTATAAAACATTTTGTAGAGATCAAATAAGACAACAGACATGTTACAGAGGAAGGAAGGAAAGTACTTGAGTTAACTGTGTACAAAGTGGCCAGGAAGGGGAACAAGAGTCAGGATTCCTTCCTAAACTCACAGGGAACCATTCTGCACCTTGAAGTATTTACCAGAGCTTATGAATTGATTTCAATGAACTCATTTTCAAGAAAATTGGATAGGTTTGGTCTTTATTTCCAAATAATCCATGTTAAAATTAATATAATAGAGGAAAAGACTGCTGATTCAAGAGAAAAAATCAAGTCATCCAGGGAAAATTAAGCATTATATGAAGTATCACTCTGAATCTCTTTATGAGGTAAACTCGGGATGTTTTTTGAATCCATGCATTAGCTGTCACAGGAAAGAAACCATTATGAAAAGTATTGAAGATGTTATAGAAGCAAAATATAGAATTGCTCACAACTATCAAATCTCTGAATGAGTTATCATTAACTTCATTTTTAACCCACATGAAAATAAATAAAGGATATGTTGAACTATTACACACCAGTTATGAAGACACAGACCTCGCCCAAACACTTTGGTCAGGGAAGGCTGGTTCTGTCACTTTGTCTGATTTCACTGCACACAGATGGATCTGGTGAGTATTTATTTGTTTATAATAAATATCCAAATATGCAGCACTCAGTGCTGGTGTTTCAGAAGGTGGCACTGTGGAGCTGAATCAGAGCTTCCCTGGGAATCTGAAGAAAAAGAGCAATCTGCAACTGTGACAAACAAGGTTTACACATTTTCTGAACCATAAAACATGGTGCCTCATGTCTGTCATGAAGGAGGTCAGGAAGGTATGGAAAATTTTAGAAAAAGTATAGAGAACTCCAGTGACTTCTCATCATCAGAAGGCATATAATCACTGATCTATTAGCTAAGTGTAGAATTGCAAATCCCAACATCCCAAGGAGGTTCCAGTGTGGATAATTAAAGTCTGCATAATTAAAACCCCTCTCCTGGTCAAGTGGACACCATCTGTACACCACCCGTTTACTGGCCTCCTTTAGTACTCTTGCTTTCCAGGTTTCCTCTTCTGTTTGCATCTCTTTGTTTTCAATTTCTTTCCCTGTGTATGTGTTAGCTTGAGTCTTTCTCCATGCTGAGCTTCATTTTGTTATTTTCAGCTCAGCTTTGAATGAGTTAGATTATGCTCATGCTGTAGAGCACTGCCAATCTTGTCACACCATCTGCTTCAAAAATTAGAAAAGAAGTTGAGTCCCTTAATGGGATGAAATAACTGTACTTTGCTCTAGGAGTTATCTTCATGGGTTATGTTTTTTGTTCACTTGTTGATAGTTCCATCCTTTATGGCCCAGTAATTTAAACAACATTATGTTATCTGCCATTATGCCTTCCTGAAAGCGTCATTTGCCTAAGACTGCTGACACGCTATACAATTCAATTTATTTTGCACTTGCAAACACGTAAGTCTTTACAGGTTTTCCAAAAACTCAAGCACTAAGGGAGAACAGCATGTTTTATGAGAGTAATGAGGTGGCTCTTCTACTGATATTTAAGGCCATATAGATTTCAACAACAATAAAGGGCAAACATTTTAATATTCCTTTTTAAAAATGCTTGTGATTCTTACTTAAACTGAATTTTATTTAGTTTTCTTTCATGCATCCAATTGCTTCTGTCTTCTGTGAATTAGATCTGGAGGATTTCTCAAGAGTCAGTGAGCTTGTTCTCATCTACCCCTGCAGCAAACAAATGGAAAGCATGCTGAAAAGGGCCCAAGAGAAAAACAAGGGTCACAGGAGCCTAACTAAAATGTGGCAATGGGAGTGAGTAAGCATTGTTTCTCCCATGAGAACATCTGAGCATGAACCTGATTAGGAATTTTTTTTATTTTTTTGCTATGGCAATGAGCATCTATAATACAATTAAAAACAATACTTTCTACTAGTACAGTCCTGTGTATGTATGAGAGTGGGTTAAAAAAAATAAAAATAAAGGAAATAGCGTTAAGTTGTGCCAAGGGAAGTTTCGATTAGATAGAAGGAAGAATTTCTTTACCAAACGGGTTATCAGGCACCACAATGGCTTGCCCTGGGAAGTGGTTGAGTCCCCATCCCTGAAGGCATTTAAGTCACGTAGATGTAGTGCTGGGGGATCTGGTTTAGTCAAGGTCTTCTCAGTGTTAGGTTAATGATTGGAATAGATGATCTTAAAGGTCTTTTCCAATCTATGAAATTCTGTGATTCTGTGAGATCATTCATTCACTCCTCTGTTTTCTAGTGACTGATTTGGATCTGTTTTCTCCAGAGGATGGATCTTCCTCAGCTAAGGGAGAACAATGGAGCAAGCAGAGATGACAGAGTCTTTCCAAGCACTGGCCTTTCAGCAAGATGAACACTAGGAAATTCTGAAGACCATAAATAAGCAGAAAAACCACTTTTTTTTTTCCTCTGAGACTGAGGAAGACTACAGCAGTGGCAGGGGATTTGGGAGTAGCTGAAGATTTTAACAGTTGTGGGATCTTGATGTAGCAGTTGTTGGCCAAGTTTCTCTGTTTCAAGCCCAGCTGCAAGCTGCTCTTGATGGGTATCCTGGGAAGGGCCACAGCCAGGATAGCCAAACCAGCCAGTGGGATATTTGATAACTACAATGAGGTCATGCCCAGTATATAAGACTAGGGCAGCAGATGGACAGGCCAGGCCAGTCCATGGCACAGCAGCTGCAGCTGCATTGTATATCACTCGTTTTATGTATTAGTAGTATTACTGTTATTACTGTTATTTCTTCTCTCTCTCTGTTGTGCTACTAAACTCTCCTTATCTTAACCCACAGGTTTTTACTTTTTTTCCTCCAATTCTCCTTCCCATTCCATGGGTGCAGGCGAAGGAGTGAGCGAGCAGCCGCTTGGTGCTTAGTTGCCAGCTGGGCCTAAGCCACGACAATGGGGAGCATCACAGGTCTCATAGTCCTAACTTTCTGCTAACTAGGCTTATGTTCAGCACTTTAACTTTTCTTCCTTCAACTGACTCTTGTATTCTGCTGGACTTGGTGAAGCTGAGAAAAATTCTGGGAAAATGGAAGGTGGCTGTAATTTAAGTGTAGAAACATGTAGCAGAAGAGAAAGGAAGAATAGCTAGAAGCGAGTGAGTAGTAGGGGTCTGTGTTTGAAGCACATAAGCTGTCTGCAGTTCGCTGCCCCACAGAACCCAGTGAGCACCACCTTAGCCCATCACGTTTGGACAGCCATACAGTTCTCTACTCCCTGGAGATGGGCAGCAGAAGAAAAGTCACTAAACCCTTCTTACTTTCATGCTGACTCTTTGCTTTATCCAAACAAAACAAAGACTATAGTTAAAGTCATGGTCATGGATCCATTTTGAGTGAATTTACAGAAGTAAAAATAGCAACCTCTCCTGGCATCATCTTCATTTGTATATCAGTGTTCTTGCATTTTTTTCAAAGGATAAAGTGGAGAAAAAGAAAATTAGAAAATAATCCATGTCTGTTGGGAAGGATTAGACTACTGCTTCAATTCAAGAAACGCTTTTTCAGATTGGATCATTTTTAATAAAATGCTCATTCTTCTTTCAGCTGATCTCGTCTCCTAAGCCCTGAAGTCTTCTCTTCTTTCATAGGCAAACTTCTTGTTTCTGTGAGAGTTTTGATTGCATAAGCACTGCACTTGTTCACAAGATTTGAGTTACTTTTAATTTTTTATATTGCTCTTTGAGATTAGTTTTTTATATGCACATTTTAGAAAGTTTCATTTTCAAGTTTGGTGTTACTAAGTTAATGCATCTTTTCTTCTCCAGATCCTTGTGCTAGTGCATTGTTATGCAGCTCAATTCAATGAATAACAAAGCTACTTTTTTTTCAGTCTAATTAGCTATCAAATTTTTTAATAGCCTACGAAATAAGAATGACAGTGATTTATTTTTCTGAGACAATGACCAAAAGTTTGGTACATATACTCTAAACCACTGTTTGCCTTTAAAACATAAATCAGCCTGCAGCACTTTATTATGTTATCTGTACAAGACTGCAATGGGATGGATTACATGCAAAGAATTTTGAAAGCCTACAGTGTCAAATGTTTTGGTAACATAATAAAATTATGGTTATACCACAGATTTCATGCTAACTAAAAGCATGCATTAGTGTATTCCTCATGGCAGACTCTGTACTGACAGAAAATACTCTTTTATTCTGTTCCTTAAGTGAAAGTCAGAATAGAATTCAGTACTCTAAAAAAACTGTTACTGCCAGGACTTTCTCAGTAAAATAATGTTATTATGCGGATCTAGTCAGGCAGCATGTTGATTAGTTTAAGCATCAGGTCCTCAAAGGTCTGAGCTCATGTTTCTTTTACAAAGAAACAAGCCATATATGAACCAATTTTCTTCTGAATCTGCACATTTTAGATTATTTATAGATACTGCCTCATCATCGGTGGAGTTTTTTATTTTGTCCAAGATGTCTTAACTAATTTGAAAGTGTGTGAGAGCAGTAAATTGCCTGAAAATACCTATTTATGCCAGTGAGTCTGTGATGATACCCATTAACCTTTGCTGCTAAAAGAGAAACTAGTCCTTAACAAAATTAAACAAAACCAGACAGTAGCTATGAGAGATTCTTACATAGTCTCTATGGACTTCTGAATGTTTCTAGGCTTTTTAGGTTATTTATATTTGTATGTGCCTGAATTGCCATGGAACCATGCTGGGGTTTTTTTAGTTTTTAGATACTAACAGCCTTTAAGGGTTCTCTAACAAAGGCTCCTATTTATTGAGAGGAGTTTTTACTCCTTTAATGTCTATTAAGAAAAAGTCCAGACCAAAACAAGGATTATTTTTTATATTGAAATAGTGAAATTCAAGGGGGGGGGGGGGATAACTCATATAAAATGGGCTAACATCATCAGGATTAACGAATCATATTAAAAATACAATTCCCTACAAGGCTACCACCCATATTACTCTTTTGATGGTAGTAGATCAAATCTAAGAGATTCCTACCCCTGCTTTATCTACCTCCTTCCTAAAGCATCTAAATGGGGGTTCCTATCTCTCACTAGAGGAATAGACTCAGTTGCCCAATCCTAGTTTCATTTTGCTGAGCAGTGCTTATACAGTATCAAGTCCTTTTCTGTTTCTCACACTGCTGGGGATGGGCAAGAAGTTGTCAGGGGACACATCTAGGACAGCTGACTCCAAATGACCAAAGGGATATTCCATATCATATGACATCATGCTTAGCAAAAAATGCTCTGTGTGTGTTCAGTTGTGGTGTTTTGTCTTCCCAAACAACTGTCACATGGAAACACCTGCCTGCTGATGTGAACTGGTTAATGAATTCCTTGTTTTGCTTTGCTTGCACATGTAGCTTTTGCTTTACCTAATAAACTGTCTTTACTTCAACTCATGAGTCTTCTCACTTTTACCCTTCCAACTCTCTCTCCCAACCCACTGGTGGGCAGAGTGAGTGACTGTGTGAGGCTTAGTTGCTGTGCAGGATTAAACTGTAACAGATGTCCTGACATATCTGGAGTACACCTAGGATGTCGACATGTGGACGTCTCTGGCAGGCAGTTTGCCCAAAATGGACAGCTCTAACCTGAGGGTTGGATACAGCAGTGCTTTACAGGATTGTGCGGGTGGATTGATCCTACAGCCTTCAGGGACAGATTCATAATAACAAAATTGCCCAGAGCAACAGCAGGAGATTTAACCATGGGGTAATGGAAACTAACTGTCAGTCACCAAGGGGAGCAGCTCCAGGGCTGGCACTCCCGCAGCAGAGTGGTGTAGCAGATCTCAGTGCAGGGGGGACTCCGCTCCTCCCTCTGCCTGTCTGAACACAGCGGCCCAAGGGACAGGGGACAACGTCAGCAAGTTCCTGCCCAGCGCTGCAGATGTGTCCTCTGCAACCGCCCCGCCCTCCCAGGAGTCCTTGCCAAACACTTAGGAGACTCTGCAAGTAAACCCGAGCAATGATGGGGATGATGGTTCACCTGGCTTGGAGGTGTTGCCAAGGGGTCTAGAGCACAATTCTTACGAGGAGCAGCTGAGGGAACTGGGGTTGTTTAGCCTGGAGAAAAGGAGGCTGAGGGAAGACCTTCTTACTCTCTATACCTGAAAGGAGGTTGTAGCGAGGTGGGGGTTGGTCTCTTCTCCCAGGTAACAATTGATGAGAGGAAATAGCCTCAAGTTGAGCCAGGGGAGGTTTAGGTTGAACCTTAGGAAAAACTTCTTCACTGAAAGGATTGTAAAGCAGTGGAACAGGCTGCCCAGGGAAGTGGTGGAGTCACCATTTCTGGAGGAATTTAAAAGACAGAGGTGAGGTGCTTAGGGACATGGTTTAATAGTGGGATAGACAGTGTTAGGTTAATGGTTGGACTTGATGATCTTGAAGGTCTTTTCTATGATTCTATGAAAACACTGTTACTCGTCCCACATTCTTACGGTATTTATCAAGAGGGCGGGGAGGAGGGAGGAGAGGAACTCTGCAACCAACAAATTGCAGAATGCAATCAAATCGAGAGGTGGCACTGTATGTTCATTTTAGAGTTAATTTTTATCCCATGCTTAGCGCTAATTAGGAAAGAGGGGTGGGAGCAAGTGCCATCCGTCTCCAACACGGCTGTTACTATCAAACCACTAACCTGTTTACAAGAGCATTAGAATACTTTCTGCCATTCTGCTGCCAACAGAATTTATATCCACTGTCACAATGAGATTTGTGCAGTATAAAGTGTGCATCAGCTGATTTCCACTTGTACTTCACATCAGTTGTGGATATAAATTCAAGGTTACCTCTGCACCCTTCACAACTTTTCAGTTGTGTTCTCTAGCTTTAGTAGATGTTTTTACTGTCAGTGATGCAAAAATTGAATGCCTGTTATCGAAATGATATTCAATAAGCATCTTGGCTCAGTTAATCATTATGGGTAGCTGTTTTGCTACAAAACTTACAAAGTTGTGATTTAGGGTTTTAAGTCATTATATTACAGAGGAAAAGTGGAAGTTATTCTTAAAATGTAGAGATATATCACTTGGCTGAGAAAGCACAAACCCTTGTTTGAAACACTGTCTTGAGTGGGATACTGAGCAGCAAGTATTTGCTTCTGTTTTATTCTGATCAAGACAGGCTTCTATGACTGGTAAAGCATTAAGTACTCTGTAAAGATCAAGAATAACTAGGAACTATAGGCTGGTCAGCCTCACCTCAGTACCCAGAAAAGTGATGGAGCGAATAATTCTCGAAACCATCTCTACACATGCGAAGGATGAGAAGGGGACTGGGAATAGTCAGCATGGATTCATGAAAAGGAAATCATACCTGACCAACATGACAGCTTTCTAGGACAAAATGACTACCTTGGTGGACAAGGTGAAAGCAATGGCTATTGTTTATCTCGACTTAAGCAATGCTTTTGACATTGTCTCTCAATTGAGAAACTGACAAAACATTGACTAGATAATGGACAGCCATATGAATGAAAACTGACTGAACTGCTGGGATCAAGGATTTGTCTGGAGCAGCATGAAGTGTAGCTGGACACAAGTCACCAGGGGTTTATCACCAAAGGCCAACACTGTTTAACATCTCCATTGATGATCTGGATGATGGGACAGACAGCACCCTTTGCAACTGTGCAGGTAATACAAAACTGGAGGAGTGGCTAATAAACGAGGGTCTTCGACAGGCCACAGAAATGGTCTGACAGGAATCCTATGAAGGAATAAAACCAGACAGTCCTTCACTTGAAGAAGAACAACCTCATCCACTGGGAGCCAACCAGTTGAGAAGTGGCTTAGTAGCAAAGCCCCTGGAGATCCTGGGAACACAAAGTTGACCATGAACCAGAAATTAACCCTCATGGCAAATAAAGTCAACAGCCTCCTGGGCTGCTTTAAGAATAGGGTTGCTGAGGTTGATTGAGGGAGGTAGTCCTCCCCCTCTGTTCATCCCCCATGAGACACATCTGAAGACCTGGGTCCAGCTCTCATCTTTCCAGTCAAGAGATACACTGAAATAAATCCTGCAAAAGAGTCACAAAGATGATTAAGGGACTGGAGTATGTCATACGAGGACAGGCTGAGAGGGCTGGGACTGTTCTTCCCAGAGCAGAAAAGGCCCAGGGGCATGTTATCAATGTGCATAAATACTTGATGGATGGAGGAAAGGCAAAGCCAGACTCCTTGCAGTGCTGTCCAGTGACACTATGAGAAGCAATGGACATAAATTGAAATTAGAGGAAGTATTCAATTTAAACATAAGAAAACATATTCTACAGTTTGACTGTCCTCACAGTGATAAGTCTCCCAGAGATACTGTGAAGCCTCCGTCCTTAGAAATACTCAAAACACGCATGGACACAGTCCTGGGCAATGTGCTCCACTTGACCCTGCTTTGAGGAGGAAGGTTGGATTAGGTGATGTCAAGAGGCCCTTTCCAACCTCAACAATTCTGCGATTTTGTGATCATTTCCTATCAGTGTATATAAAAAAAACTGTTAGCCTGTCTGTCTGTCTGTCTGTACTAGTTAGGATCTATCCCAGTGACCTACCCTCTATGTAATCTCCTGTATTACAAAATACTGCAAAGCATGATGATGTCACCTAAAAACCACCTGTTTCTGGTATGTAACACAAGTTTTTTTCACTTTTTTTCTCAACAGTAAGATATGAATCTCCCAGACAAAAAGAAAAACCAACAAACTATGTGAGTACTTCAGATTAACTCCCATTGAAATTGTTTTCCTTATGTTTTTTAATGAAAGGTTCACCAAAACTCACATTTGCATCTTATTTTCAGAAGTTAATACAGTCAGAAGCAGCCTGTGCAATATTTGTTTTTCTGTTTTGCATGCAAAGTCTCAGCCTCCTGGATGCTGCTGCTTTTCTTTTTCACCCACGTGGCAGATGACTGAGCAGTGTATTCTCCTTGTTAGGTATCAAGCAGCTGTGGTGGGTTGACTGTCAGATCCCCACCCAGCCATACTCACTTCCCTTCTCAGCAAGACTGGGAGAAATTAGGACAAATAAACTCATGCATCAAGATGAAGACAGAGAGATCACTCATCAGTTACCACTGCAGGCAAAACAAACTCCATCTGAGAAAAACTCATTTATTGCAAGTAGAAATAAAGCTGGATGGTGAGAAACTAAGACAAAAACTACTCCACCTTCGACTTTCCCCCATTCCCGGCTTCACCTCTTCGCTCCCGACTCCTCTCCCTACCCCAGGGTCCCCGCGGATGGGGATGGGGGTTCGGTGAGTCCCTGCCAGCCCCTCTCGGCCGCTCCTGGGCCACGTAAACCACGTTCCCCACACCCAGCATTTTCCCCATTCCCGGCTTCATCTCTCCACTCCCGACTCCTCTCGGTCCCTTGCCAGCCCCTCTCGGCCGCTCCTCCCTCGTTGTCTCCCGGCTCCAGTGCCGGCCCTTCCCCGGCTCCGGCCCTTCCCCGGCTCCGGCCCTTCCCCGGCTCCGGCCCTTCAGGCACAACCTGCTCCCGCCCGGGCTCTCCGCGGCCGCAGCCCCTGCGGGAAATGTCAGCCCGCTGCGGCGTGGGGCCCTCCCCGGGTTGCAGGGAGGGTCTCTGCTCCAGCGAGGGCTCTGCAGGGGATCCCTGCTCGGGGCCGGCAGCGCCTCCTGCCCCGTTCTGCTGCTGCTCCCTCCTCGTCTTCCTCCTCCTCTGCCTGGGCCGCCCTCGGCCCTTTCTGGAGCCTGTTTTCCCCCCGGCTGAGGGGCTTACATGGTTTCATATGAATTATTTTCATATCAGATTAATCTCCAAAGAACAAGCATAGCACATTTTTCTTCTGTGCCTACTTTAAGATCAGTGTCTACTCAGGACATTGGTAGATGTAATTATGACTTCATTAGTACACTATTTCAAGAAGTACTTTAATTGGTTTATTGAAATATTCTATTGGGGACAAAGTGAAGCAGCATGCATTGAGGGGTGTAATTTGTACTACAAAATATGTTTTCTGCAGTTTTCAATTTGCTTAGGTTCACAATACATGCTGTTTCTGGAACGGTAGGTTGTTTTGCTATATTAAGCCTGTCTGAGCTGCCACAATTAGTATGTGAATTCTTCTAGTTACCAAGATAAATGTTCAGGACCAAATTCTAAGAGCAAAATTCCTACAGTTGTGTGGTGGGCTGGCCTTGGCTGGCTGCCAGAGAGGCTTCTGCAGGATCAGTAGAAGTGGGTGATAAAAGAATGGTACTAACATTCTCTAACTAAGATCCTTTATGTTCCTCTCACCCCAGCTTTATCTTACTTGGGTTCTCTCCAGAGACAGAAGTTACCAGAATAAAGGAATATTCTGCAGTGCTAGAACCTTCATGAAACACTGAACTGTGAGTTAGTGTATTACAAATGAGGAATCATGTACTGCTTATCATCTCTGTTCAAATGTCCCATTCCCTTCAGCAGATATAGCAATGGGTCTGTAACAATTTGTTTTATAAACATACAATTCTGTAATACAGGATTTGTTAGCACATCCCTCATGCTGAATCAGCTTGAACTTTCAAGGGACTTCATACATTACGGGAATAGCTGTGTGACCTTTTGAGGTGTTCATCATTTTGAAGTCGAAATCACAATATATAAGCCTGGGCAATATCAGTTACCGGCCTCAATTCTTCTCTCACCAGACTCATCACCACAAAGGAAATCAACCATCACCTCATCTGAAGAGTATGACTGTTCAGCTGAAGTTTTACTTTCTTACTGGAGTTTCTTGATCTGTTAGGTATTCTTCCTCAGGAAGGCATGGGAGGGGAATTTAAGTAGGTATCTTTCCAGCCAGCCATCACAGCTGAGGACATAGCTGGGAGGAGATGCTGGGGCTGAGATAACATTGAGAGAGCAGCCCTGAGAAATTATTCCTATTTCTAAGGTTCTCCACCAGCTTTTACTTCACCTCCTGTCCCCTACCTCACCCCTGCCATAACCAGCTACAGTTTAGTTAATGATATCATGGCAATCTATTCTCAGAATTAAAGAAAGCACATTTTCAAAATTTCTGATCAGAATAGCTTATCTGTCAAGCATTTCAAAGACAAAGAGAGTTCTGGGCAAATATTCTTCAAAATTAAGCCAGATACGCAATCGCATAAATCCATTCCTAATGAACACTATGGGAGAATAAAAACAACATCACATGAAGAAACCACAAACCTCACACTTTTCACCTGTTTTGGAGAGCCATTTTGAAACTAATTAATACCAGCCTAAGAGGCTGATTGAGTTTCTCAGTCTTATTTTAGGTATCTTTTTATGGACCACTTCCCCTGGAGTGGGAGTGATGAGTTAGGAAGCAGCATGTCTCTCATTCTTGTACTGCACCATAGCTGGGAGCAAAATGAGGTTTATCAAACCTGTTTCTCTGAAATGGTTATGTAAGGAGACAAAGTCTTTCCTTCAGGATGGCTTTGATTATGAGACATCAATGCCTTCTGCCTACCCCCTGAGAGCGTAAAAGAATACAGGGAATATTGAAGTATCTTCTGAGTCAATAGTAAGTAGATGCAACATGAAAGTCACTGAGTATTACCTCAGAAATAATCAATCACAAACATCTGTCTAAAGGTAGGAGAAGATAAAGGATGGGTTCATCTTTTGCATTTTATATACTGAAAAAAAAAAGTGCATAGTTTGCCTATAAACTTGACATAAACCATTTTATTGTTAATAAAAATGTTTCACACCATTGTCTTTCACTTAATAATCAAGAACACGAGTGCCAGTTGTAAATTAAACACTGTTCTCTCTGCAGTTTCTGTAAATAGGCCATAGAGGCCATAGAAGGATGATGCCTGAGACCCCAGTTCTCTTGTGTGGGACCAGAAAACGTTCCGATTCCCTGACAGAAGTCAGATCAGACATTCAAAGTAATGCATTCTTTGGACACTATCCAAAATGAGCTCCTGCATTTGGCAATAATATTATTGCCAGGGTAAATTACTCTGAAGACAGCTTAAACTGTAAATGCTATAATTCTCATAGGTTATACATACCAACTATGAGCAGTAACGATCAACCAATTGCCACAGAATCACAGAATTGTTTTGGTTGGAAAAGACCTTTAAGATCATCAAGTCCAACTATTAACCCATCACTGCCAGGTCACCACTAAACCATGTCCCTCAGCACCACATCTACAAATCTTTTAAATCACTCCAGGGCTGGGGACTCCACCAGTTCCCTGGGCAGCCCAGAACAGTGCTTTACAACCCTTTCTGGGAAGAAATATTTCCTAATATTCAATATAAACTTCTCACGGCGTAACTTGAGGCCATTTCCTCTTGTCCTAGCACTTACTAACGTGGAAGAACAGACCAACCCACCACTTAGCTACAGCCTCCTTTCAGGTAGTTGTAGAGAGCAATAAGCAAAAGAGCCTCCTTTTTCCAGGCTAAACAACCCCAGTTCCCTCAGCTGCTCCTTGTAAGACTTGTGCTCTAGACCCCTCACCATCTTTGTTGCCTTTCTCTGGACATGCTCCAGCACCTCAATGTCCTTCTAGGAGTGAGGTGACCAAAACTGAACACAGTATTTAAGATGCAGCCTCACCAGTGCCAAGTACCAGGGGATGGCTATTTCCCTATTTCTGCTGGCCACGCTATTTCTGATCCAGGCCAGGATGCTGTTGGCCTTCCTGGACACCTGGGCACCCTGCTGGCTCGTATTCAGTGGGCTGTTAACCAGCACCCCCAGGTCCTTTTCCACTCGGCAGTTTTCCAGTCACACTTCCCAAGCCTATAGCGTTGCCTGGGGTTGTTGTGACCCAAGTGCAGGATCCAGCACTTGGCCTTGTTGAACCTCATACAAATTGGCCTTGCCCTATCCATTCAGCCTGTCCAGGTCTCTCTGTAGACCCTCCCTACTTTCAAGCAGATCAACAACCCTGTGCAGCTTGGTGTCATCTGCAAACTTACTGGTGGTGCCCTTGATCCCTTCCTGCAGATCGCTGTTAAAGTTATTCAACAGAATTAGCCCCAGTACTGAGTCCTGGGGAACACCACTTGTGACTGGCTACCAACTGGATTTAGCTTCATTCACCACCACTCTCTGGGCTGGGCCATCCATCCAGTTTTTTATCCAGCAAAGTGTACACCCACCCAAGCCATAAGCATCCAGTTTCTCCAGGAGGATGTTGTGGGGAACAGTGTCAAAGGCTTTACTGAAGTATAGGTAGACAATATCCACAGCCTATCCCTCATCTACTAAGCTAATTACCCTGTCACAGAAGTAGATCAAGTTTGTCAAGTGCACCTGGGAAAGTGGGGTTGTTGCTGAGGGGATGAGGCTGCTGTGCTGGGCAGGAACTTGTTGCCATTGTCCCCTCTCCTTCTGGTCACTATGTTCATTCTTAGGGAGAGGGGAAAGGGAATCCTACATGTTACATATATCGTCTGCCTGTTGGACCTATCTCCGGGAAGGTAGGATGTGATTCCAGTGGCCTCTCTCTCCCTCTCACGCTCCGTGACGCTCCTCGCCCTACTCACCTCCTCCCGGAGCTCTGGCGCTAA
>JANHGN010005206.1:0-11993 GCA_024605025.1 Megaceryle maxima | reverse complement strand
CCAGATGGAGCCTTCTCCTCTGCAGGCTGAACCCCCCCAGCTCTCCCAGCCTGGCCTCCCAGCAGAGGGGTTCCAGCACTCAGATCTGGAATCCTGATGATTCCAGCATTCCTGAGCTAGGTCAGGGAGTGTCCCCAGCTTTGGGACAGACTTGCCCAGGACCATCAGGAGCAGCCATCCCTGGTGCACACTGGCAGGCAATTTTCTCTGTTCCTAATCTGTCCCAGGCCCTCAGGCTGGTTTGGGCAACGAAACATCTTTTTCCAGTTACAAGCCAAGGCAGGTTTCTTGCTGATGCTGCGTCCTTCCCCGTGAGCCGGCATTGCTGTGACACTGACTCATCCCCACTTGCTCAAATACAGCCCCTTCACCACCCCTTGCCTGCTCCCCATCCTGCCCAGCACCTGATGGTGATGCTCCTGGGGGTGAGATCCCTAAAATAGGCAAGTGGAGAGCAGGTATGGGACCACCAGGCAGCAGGGGCTTTGCAAGCCCCACTAGCCATTGCTAACAGGGCTTTTTGCATGTGCCATGACTTGGAAATGAAGAATAATGCATCTTGCAAGTGAAGAATAACACAACCTGGCAACTGATAATGCAACCTGGCAACTGATAACGCAGCTTGGCAACCAATAATAATGCATCTTGGAAAAGAATAATAATAATGTTAAAACAACATGTGGGAAGAGGTAGGAGAAGCCAGAGGAAACTGTCATTTGGGAGCTTGAGGTAAGCAAAAATAAAAAGAAATAGGAGCGTTGAGTACAGACCCCCGTGGAATTTCTGGGGGATTTCTTCCCTGCAGCTGCTGAGCAAAGGGGTGACTCTTCCTCCATCCCACTTCATGGTGAAAGCCGTGGAGGGAGCCAAAATCCAAGCAAAGGATGAGGGGAAAAAAGGTAGCCATGCTGTTATATGATTTTTAAGCAGGTGGTGGAGTTAAACCTTCAGTGAATTCCCAGACAGAAGCAGGAGCGAGCAGCTCTGATGCTCACGTGGTTTCAGAGCAGTCTGGTCCCCAAGCTGGTTTTATGGACTGGAGGGAGGAAAAAAACCCACCGGCTCATTGAGGTAATAAGTTTCTTAGCCTGAAATATTTCTGCTGTGGATCTCGAGGATCTGTGAGGCATTTGTTTAGACGCTGAGACTGTGTTTTGGTGAGAGCTGGTCTGGCAGCTGCGGCGTTAAACACTTTCATATTTTCCTTTATTTTTTTTTCCCATTTTTCTTGGTTCCTTCGGTTGGATGCCTTCAGATGGCGTTTCCTGCTCGGCAGACAATGCTGCGTGGCAGCCAGGAGAACGTGAACACTGGGGTCAGCATTCTCTATAAAGAACTGGCTGGCTTTATGATGTCTTCAAACTTCTTTTTTCTTTTTTTTTTCCCCCTCCCCAGAAAAAGAAATAAATAATCTGAGAATGTGCTGGCATTCAGCTTCAGAGCAAAACCTCAGATCTCATTAACAAAGACAGCACCTTCTTTTGGCCAACCTTTAGTTAAAAATCCAAATTCCAAATCCTTTGGCAGAAGCAGGAATCTTTGCACTATACTTTCAAATCTAAAGTGGTGCAGGTTGAGAGAGATGATGCCTCAAGGGTGATGCTTTTTCTTTGCCTTGCTCCACTGTCCTGACATCCAACCGGGTGCAGCTCTGCACAGAGTGGCCATGGCCCAGGCTGACAGGCTGCCCAGAGAGGTGGTGGCTGCCCCATCCCTGGCACCATTGCAGGGGAGGTTGGCCGGGGCTCTGAGCACCCTGCTCTGGTTGCAGATGTCCCTGCTCCCTGCAGGGGGTTGGACTGGATGAGCTTGAAAGGTCCCTTCCCACCCAAACCAGTCAATGAATCACAGGGCAGTGGGGATCTGCCATTGAGCTGCAAACGCTGCAGCAGAGACAACATCCTGAGCTGCCACCTCAGCACGGGGATGGGGCCGGTTCCCAGCTGCTGGGCATTGGTGTTGGCAAGGATGGGGAACACAGGACTCATCCTCTGCAGGAGCACTTGGCCAGTAATGGCCTTACCAGAGCATGGCAGCAAAGCAGAGTGCTCTCCAGACGCCTGGAATGTGCTAAATCTGTTTCCAAAATCTAAAAATGGCTCATCCTTCCCTTTTTTTAGAGAGGGCTGTCTAGAAAATGCCAGCACCCAGTGCCCTGACTGGAGTCAGGTGAATGGGGAGCTGGGATCTGATTTTGCTGCCCGATGGCATTTCTGGTTTGGAAAGACATTTGAGCAGCTTGGAGGAAGTGTTTAGCAAAAGTCTGAAGGCTTGTTATAGTAACTCAATTGTGTCTTGGAGTGGGGAACGTGCTTATTTTCTGCACTGAGTGCTGGAGAAATGACCAGAAATCTCCAATTCCTAATCTGCATCCAGAGGAGCAACAATTCCTAATAAAAGCAGTGCAAGGTCTGGGCTCACCCTTTCGGTGCCACCGGTCTGGAGGGCTTGTTGGAAGCTG
Source organism: Megaceryle maxima (assembly GCA_024605025.1). Lineage (NCBI taxonomy): Eukaryota > Metazoa > Chordata > Aves > Coraciiformes > Cerylidae > Megaceryle > Megaceryle maxima. Next base: position 9,532 of record JANHGN010005206.1, on the reverse strand, counting down.
GTGTGGAGGTGAGAAGAGGGGAGGAGCCAGTGCCATGGTGGGGAATTTGTGCCCTGATGATCTCAAGCCTCGACCAGACTTGAGTTCAAATATGTATTTGCCTTTTCTGTAGAATCATTTTGGTTGGAAGAGCCTTTTCAGATCGTTGAGACCAACTGTTCCCCAGCACTGCCAGGGCACCACTGACCCATGGCCCTCAGCACCACAGCTCCACGGGGGGCTTGGAAACCCCTCCAGGGATCATGGGGACTCCACCCCCACCCTGGGCAGCCTGGGATAGCCCTGGAGGGGAAGAAATTGTTCCTCAGCTCCAACCTAAACCTCCCCTGGGGCAACTTGAGGCCAGTTTCTCTTGACTTGCTCCTTGGGAGCAGAGCCCGACCCCCCTTGGCTCCAACCTCCTGTCAGGAGCTGTCAAGGTCTCCCCTGAGCCTCCTGTTTTCCAGGCTGAGCAACCTCAGATGTCTCAGCTGCTCCTCACAAGACTTGTGCTCTGGAACCCCTCAATCTCACCCTAAGAAAGGCTGTTCCACTCCTGTCCTTTAAGAAGGAAAACTCACATTTTGGTCTCTGGGTGAAAATTCACCTCATTTCCCTCAACCCACGCAGAAGCACATTCGGCAAAGCCACTGAGCTCTGCCAGAGCTGGCTGGGTGACACTGCCAGGGCACCTTCCCCACCTGGAGTCCATCAGCTGTTGTTTTTAATCCCACTCTTTCTTGGCAGGGCCAGTGGAGCTGTGTGGGTAGAAGAGATATCCCTCATTTCATCCCTGGGGCAACACAGGGAGCCCAAGTGGATGGTGCCCAGGGAATGGATCGTTCCCAAGGTATGGATGGTGCCCAGGGGATGGATGGTACCCAAGGCATGGATGATGCCCAGGGGATGGATGGTACCCAAGGCATGGATGGTGCCCAGGGGATGGATGATACACAGGGGATGGATGGTACCCAAGGCATGGATGGTGCCCAGGGGATGGATGGTACCCAAGGCATGGATGGTGCCCAGGGGATCAGTGTTGCCCAGGGTATGGATGGTGCCCAAGGGATTGATGGTGTGCAGGATATGGATGGTGCACAGGAGATGGTTGCAGCACCTTTCTCCTCCCCTTTTCACACAAAGAGGAGGAAAGCATACTTGGAAAGCACGTTTTCTTCCTCCTTTTCAAACGATTTTGTGCCCAGAGTTACTTTTCCCATCGCATATTTCTCCCTCCAGGAGGTTCAGCAGCATATTAATCAAGCTCCCCTCTGATGTTGTGATTTTTACAGACTGCCAACCCCACAAAGCCAGTTTGGCACCTTCTCTGACAAATCAAGGTTTCAATGGCTTTACCATTTATATTTAGGGCTTAGCTGTGTCTTTCACTTTGGTAGAATTAAACTGGAAAAAAAAAAAACCAAACCCAAACAAGAAAATCAACCCTGAAGTAGAATTCACATTGCACGGTGACTACCTCTAGAGAGGGAGGAACTGGAGGCAGGAGAAACCTACAGCTGTGAAAAGCACTTCTGCGGAGCAGCAGATAAAATAATATTCACAATAGATAGCTCAGAGTAGTTGTGTAAGATTAGGGTGTTTTGAGTGTTTTTTTTCTGCAGTGGAAAATTCCCCAGGGGAAAGAATCTGTTTTGCTCGGGGGGGAGGTATTTAATTTCCAGGTCTGAGAGGGAATTAAGTGCTTGGAGTATCAGGGCTTTCCCAGGGCCTTGCTGGGGTGATGCGCTGGGGATGCAGCCAACCCTGGACCCTCAAGCCTTCCTTCTAGGGGGAATAAAACCCCAGCCGTGTAATTGTGTGTGTGCTGTATGCATGGCAGGGTTGTGAGCAGGATCCGAGCTGTGGTACCTGGGAACTTATCTAGACAGCATATGCCACGGGTCAGAATTTGGACCATAGTTACTCAGCACAAGCCCTACCCCAGGGGATGCATCCTAATAACTCATTATCCAGGCTGGGTGGATGTTTGTTCATTCAAAGTTAGAAATAAACAGCGAGAGACTAAATAAATAGAAAAAAAAATATTTCTGGCTAAGTAAACAAAGAAATTCCTGGGTAGCAAATGCTTCTTTTATGGTTAGTGGTCTGTAAATATGGCACTGGGAAAGCTGCTTGAATCGTGATGTCACTGCAGCAGCACCAGACACCTGGGGTCCAGGGTCCAGGCGGGAGAGGACTGACCTTAAATACAGGGGGGGACCCCATCCCTGCAGCTGCTTCCTCACCCTCACATTCCTCCCCTGCCCCCTGGGATGCTGCAGCTCTCTCAGCTCCCTGCCCTCGCCGTCAGGTCCTGGGGCTCCAGCGGTTCTTTGAGCAGGGTTTTCACATGCCACAGAGAGCAGCTTTTGGAGCGTAAAGTCATCTGTTCAGAGGTGGATGTTTATAGCTGGGAGCTGATTGCCAAAGACGGTGAGAAACACCCGATGAGGAACGTCTCAGCTAGTGAATTTTGTGGATATTTTCCCCAAAATGTCATTTGCAGGGGCTGTGCCACCCACCTCAGCCCGGCGGCCCGGAGCTCCTGCAAGCCCAGGTCCAGCTACAAAAGCGTTTGGTCCCAGCACAAGCTTGGTGGCACGGAAGAAGAGGAGAAGCATTTCAGAGAGGACTAATAAATACAGCTTATGTTAATTGAGTGCTGGGAGCTAAGGGCCAAAGTTCTTCCAAACACTGCAGAGGTGCCAAGTCTCTGCTTTCCGGAGGTTAAATTACTTTCCTCTCTTTAGAGAAAGAAGAAAAACCAATGGGTTTCTGCAGCACCACTTCTCCAGAGGAGTTTCTCTTGCATTAGCATCTATTTTATCCCCTGATATTGCTGCTGAAGTCGGGTGTTGCTTGTGTCTGCCTCCTGCTTTGCTGTCCCAGAGAACAGGGTGGAGTGGGGGTCTGTGTCCCCTGGGAATGGTGAGTGCAGGAGGAAGGCTGATGAGAGTGGGAACCCCAAACTGTGCTGTTAAGGAAGCAGATGTTGAACATCAGTCTTAGAATCATAGGTTAGAAAAGACCTGTAAGAGCATCGAGTCCAACCATCTTGTAGCATAACTCAGGATTTTTCTGCTCCCATGGGCAGCACCCCTGTGGGTGCCCTGGGTCCTGGCTCAGCACCTTCCCCTCCCTTCCCAGGCTCCAGTCTCTCTCTGCTCCCCTAGATCAGGGGGTACTCAGGGTGATACCAGTTTGGACATTGCTCTTCTCCCTTGGGTAGCGTGAGTGACAGGGAGAACCCAAGGGCACAGAAATAACCCTGGAGTATCCCAAAGTGGGAAACCTCCAAGTGGCTCCTCCTGGGCGCTGTGCTGACAGGGTAGGAGATGCTTTCACCTTCCTGGTCTTGTGCTCTGCAGAGACATGACATTTCCTGGCTTCGGACGAGGCTGACAGTCTCTGGGAGAGGCTGGCTTTGTGTTTACATCAGCTTTTGTTTTGGACAACCAACTCTCCAGAGCTCTGAGCTCAGCAGGGCCGTGTGACGGCCAGCACCATGTGCTGTGCTGGCCCGTGGTCACCCTCAGCAGACGGCTTTGAGCTGCTCCCCATCACCCAAGGGTGACAAATCTGTGAACAAACCTGCTCATGCCAATCCAGGGGTCTGAGAGTGTTGAGACCCCCAGGATATAGCCGGTGGTCCAGCTTCCTGTTGCCTTTTCCCTTCCCACCATGCCAGAGCTGCCTGCAGGTATGATCCTGACCCCAGACTCTGTTCTTGAGCAGCATTTGGTGCTCCTGAGCTGGGGGTTTTATGTAATCTGAGCATCCAACCTGCACCCATCCTTCCTCTGGAACTGGGGGGGGGCACCCCTGGGAGCACCGGGTGCATCCTGGGCCCATCGCTCCAGGGCAGCTCACAATTAAATCCCTGCATGACACCGTCAGCCCTTCCTCCATTTGTATTAGTGAATTTGGGATTTTGTTTTCATTCCTGGCCTCTGTTTACATTCCTTGTATCCTAGATTGCTTCTTCCAAACCTCCAGAAGCAACAGCATCCAATACGTGACACCCTCTGAAATGTCAGACTCATGGAGGCTTCTGCCACGGGGAAAGGCTGAAGCTTGGATAAAATGACCCTAAGTGGGAAAACCTCCAGTGAACTGCTGGGCTGACTGTGACATGCAGGGGAGGAATGTCAGGCAACTGGTGAGTTGGTAGCACAAGCTCAGGTAGGGTTTGGAGGTGTCAGAGTGGGAGGTTGAGCTCAGATGCATGGATGGGAAGTTAATTACTTGTAGGTTTTTCTATTCAAGTGGTGCACAAAATCTTGCCTGATTGATTCCCAGGGTCATCCTCAGGCGAGCTGCAAGGGCACGGTCACTGCGGTGTTTGCCTCATCCAGATTTTTTAAGAAGCCCATCCAAGGATGTTAATCTGGGGAAGACACGAGACCTTCCCTTTGGGAACGGCTCAGGAACGGCTTGTGTAATTCCCTGACCAGACCTGCAGCCAGATGAACTTGCTGCCTGGGTTGAAGCTGTCCCTGCCTGCTCTCTCCTTGCCTTTTGCTGACTCGCATCGGCCTTTGCAGAAAATGCTGATGGTCAGGAAGATAAAAACCCTGCCCAGGGCTCAGGTGCAGAGTTCGGCTCCTGGGCTTTGCTTCTGCTGCAGAGATGGGGTGTTTGGCTGCAGGGGATGGGTTAGCTCCACTGTACACAAGCCTTGGCTCACACCTTGACAATTTTCTCAGAAGCTGGAGGCTTGCAGAGAAAATGTGAGTGTTTTCTCATCACAAATCATTTTGGTTGGCAGAGCCCTTTCAGATCAGTGAGTCCAACCATTCCCCCAGCACTGCCAGGTCACCACTAAACCACGTCCCTCAGCACCACATCTACATGGCTTTGAAACCCCTCTGGGGATGGGGACTCCACCACAAACTTCAGCCACTGAGCCATGAGCAGGAACTTCTCTCAGAAGCCAGATTTTTTGGGGGGTGGAACCTGAGGGCTGCCCTTTCCCACCAAAAAAAAAAGCTGGTGCTTTGCTCTGTTTTCAGGAGAAAACTTTTTTGTTTCTCACTTTCTCCACCACTTTATTCCTGGCTGCCAAAGGGCCCTGAGAGCTCAATGCCACTCTCATCAAGTTGGTTTTGCAGCACTGTGGGATTCCCAGTTAGCAGGTAGGGACAGATCCTACCAGCAAAGCCCCCACTCTGAGCATCTCCCTACTCCTACATCCCCCAGCATAAGAAAAATCATCCCAAGGGCTCACTGAGAGCCAGGCAAAGCTCGCAGCAAATCTTTTCCTACCACCCTTCCAAGCCCCTGCACGGGGACTGGCTGTTTGTTTGCAGCCGTGCTGGTCTCTATTGGAGATGGTCGGTGCGTGTCCAGTTGGTCCTCATCCCCCGCCATGTGCCAAACTGCTCCCCTTGCTGCAGTCAGCAGCTGGGAGATGGGGGGAAAACTGAATAAAATAACAACAAAAGAACCCTCTGGGTTTGTTTTTCACCCCATGGCAGCACGTGGGGAGCTCCCAGGCTGCCTCCAGCTCCACGCCACTGCGAGCAGAGGTTTTTGGGAAAGCACTGGCTGGGCTGGATGAAACAGCATTGAAATCGGAGTGGGATCCAAAAATGAAGTGGGAAGGCAGCTCTTAATATGCACCCAGGATTTCTTTTTTACAGGATTAATATCACGTGATGAATACATGCAAATTATCTTTTTAGACATCAAGGAGCCCTGCTGCTGAGTTTTCTGCTGGATGTCACGACACTACCCCATAAGAACTTTTTGCAAGGTTGAAATACTGTTATTTCCTTGGGTTTTTTTTTTTTGTTGTTTGTTTTCCCATCCATCACTTTCCACAGACAGCTGTTTACATTTTGGAAGTATTACATCAATATTATCACAGCACAGCTCTGCTCCTTTGAACTCTCTGCATTTCTCACTCATGCAAAGAGTCTCGGGTGCACTAAGATGTCCCGGGGCAAACGCTGATAACTCAGCAAGAGGAGGGGTCTGCAGAGCGATGCAGCCAGCTCAGTGACTATAGTTTAAAGCAGATCAGTCGAGGAAGCTCCCCGTTTTCCTGCTATCCCCATCGGGTCCAGTTTAGCCTAATGAGCAACCCCACCCCCCCCAGGGATTTGCAAGCTGCTGGCAGACAACCAGCGCTGAGCGACGTGGCAGAAAGGGTCTGATGAATATTGCTCCTGAACCCAGAGCAGCTCCCAGGGGTTCCTCCTGTTGCTTTGCTGTGCAGGAACCGTGGCCAGCGCAGAGGAACCTCTCGAGGCCAGTCCTTTGGCAGGAGTGGAAAAGCGGATCCCTGTAAATCCGCTGGTTTCCAGGTCGGGCCGTTTGAGCAGCTGCTGCCACTGGGTTTTCCGTGGAGATTTTTAACTTCTGAAATGTGCTTGAGACCTCACTTGCTCTGTTTGGGGAGGGAATGTTAACAGGAGGCTCAGGACCCTTTCCCTGGGGTTATTTCCCCTACCTTTTCTCCAAAACCCTTCAAGCTGGCTGGTTCTAGCAACCTGCATCCACACAACCTCTCTGAAAAATGAAGCAAGATGCAAATTCCAAGATTATATAGGCCCTTTGTAATTTTTTTCTTTTCTTTTCTTTGTTTTTTTTTTTTCCCCATGCAAACTGACTTGGCTTCCAACTGCAGTAGAGAATTTAGTTCCCAGTGAGGGATTTCCCCTCTCATGCCCCATCTGTGGCCCCGGGGCCGGGAGTAGAAGCAGCGAGACTCCAACTTCTGCTCAGAGCATCCACTTCTCAGGGATCCCTCCCTCTGTGCTCTGGTTACTTTGCTTTAAATCTCAGCTGAACTTCTTGCCCAAACTTTTTAATAATCCCTTTTGCTGCCTAAAAAAAAGAACCCTTTTGACTTTCACTGAATCAGAGATGTGTTTTGTTCCTTCCAGTTGTTGCTGTCCCCTGAAATTCTTGTTTTTGCCCCAGAAGTCTACACAGGGAAGAAAACAGCTGGGAAATACAGTTAAGAACTGAAAATATCCATCAAGCAGTGTTGTGCTGGTGGAAGGAGCACTGTACAAACAAGCTAAAGAGCATCCGCATCTCTGCGCCGTTTTGGATCCCACTGCTGCTTTGATCTCCATTCCAGACATGTGTCCTCTACCGCCTGCAGACCCCAAACGTATATTTTCCTAAGAGGAGACTGGAAAGACACTGGATCTCAGGCTCCCTGTTTCATCCAAAAGTGTCTTGAGTGGAGCTTGTCTCCCTCCTGATGACAGACACTTGATAGACAGAGATGTTGGTGTTTGGACCCAAATCAAAGATCTTTGCTCTCGGTTGGGTGGGAAGAGGGACAAAACCCCCCATCCAGGATCTTCACTTGCTCTTCTGCTTCGAGGGGAGGGGAGCTGGCACCACAGTGGTGGCTGCAGCGGGCAGACTGCTATGACTTTGCTTTTCTTCTAGCTGTGAGGTGGGTCTCACCAAGCTTCATTGGTGCAGGTAGCAGCTGCACGTGGAGATGCTCCCATTGGCAAATATTGGCTGGAAGATGGGTAGAGAAGGACCTCCTAGGTCACATCTACTGTCTGAAAATAAGCCAAAGACTGGATTTATCTTTCCTGCTTGGAAAAAGTGGAAGGAAGGTGGTGGCTGGTCCTACCTCCCCAGCTGGGCTGTGTGGTCTGGTCCATGGGCAGCCCCAAAACCTCACCACAATCAGAGCTGAGGTCCTGCTGGAGCTGCCTCCCAGGCATCTCCTCCAAAGTTTGTCCCCAGCCTGGGAGGGGAGGAAGAGGATATAAAATCCCCACTGGGGATGGTGGTGTGCTTTGGGTGTCTTGGGCTGTGTAGCCCAATCCAGAGGTGATGGAGCCCTAAATGACAACGGTGGCTATTGTGGGGGCACTGGGGACACTGGACCAAGAGCTGTGTGCACCCATCATTCCCAACTATGGTCCTGGCAGAGAGGAAGAAAATGCTCATTAGCAGATTTCCTCATGCTCCTCTGATGTTTGCTTCCCAGCTGGGCTCTCCTGAGTGATGGTACCAGCAAGACTTGCTTGTAGGTAGGTGCTGGGGAAACTAAATGGTGTGACCAGTTGCCCCAGTGCTGTGTGGTGTCCTTTTGCATCACAGCAGCCTCCTCAGTGCCATAGGCACTAGCTCCCCTCTCTTCCACCCCAGAGGTGGCATCTGTGAGGAGGTGGCACCTGAGTAGAGGCAGTACCCAGTTGGAGGTAGCATCTGAGCAGATGTAGCACCAAAGCTTATGTGGCATCCAAGCAAAGGTGTCATCCAACTGGAAGTGGCACCTGAATAGAGGAGGCACCTGAGCAGATGTGGTACCCAGCTGGAAGTGGCATCTGTGCAGACAAAGGACCCAAGCTTAGGTGGCATCTGAGCGGAGGTAGTGCCCAAGCACAGGTGGCACCTGAGTAGAGGTGGCACCCAAGTGGAGGTGTCTGGAGATGGAATCTAAGCAGAGGTGGCACCTGAATGGAGGTGGCATCTGAGTCGAGCTGGCACCAGAGCAGCTGTGGCACGTCACAACCACCAGTGACCCCGTGCAGAACTTCCATCAGCAAGCCTCCATCGAGGCAAGGGGTGCCCAGCAGACCCCAGCGGGGTGCCGCAGGGCAAAGCCCAGGATGCTGATGTGGAGTAGAAGCTCCCAGCTACCGTGGCCCTGCTGGGAAGCCGATCCCTAAAGGGTGCCGCGGCCGTGCGAAGGCTGTCCCCTCTCCCGTCCTCTCCTGCTGTACCTCCTACAAGTTTCGTTCGTCCCTCCCACTCCCTCCCAATGCTCTCTCTTCTGTCAGGGAGCCGGGAAAGGCTGGGGATAAGGAAAGGGCTCTGCAAGCGAGGCTACCAGTCTGGCTGCCTGCCTCCCGCCGATGCTCGGGGCCGGGGAGCAGGGCAGCCAGTGCTCCCATGGACCTCCCCAGCAGGATGCTCCTCGCCTGCTCCCTCTGCCTCCTGCCCGGTAAGCGCCCCCTCCCCCTCCTTCAAGGGCAAAGCGCTTTTGCTTATCTGGGGGAGGGGGGGAAACCGCTGGAGAAAGCCCAAGGTTAATAAGGCTGGTGGAAAAGTCTTGCCGGGAGTTGGAGGGAGGGAGGGAGCGAGGCGGGCGCCGTTGAGGCGGGAGAAGGAGAGTTGAAAGGCATGGAGAACTTTGATGGGCTCCCCAGGAAGGAGCGGGTGGGCAGCGCCGTGGCCTCCCCTCCTCGGCTGGGCTGCAGTCGGAGCGGGATCAGTCACTGGTTTTCTGATGCATGGGGAGTGCGTGTGTGCAAAAAAATAACCAACCCCTCCCCCCGCAAATTAATCCGGACACTTCCCTAGAGTTAACTTCTGCAACCCACAGGTGGTTTGTCCCGTTGCACAAGAAGGGGGCTGTGCAAAAGCAAATTGCTTGGGGTAAAGTAAGTTAAATGAGGTCTCAGGAGGTGAAGCTGCAGCTTCCCCCGTACGGCTCCGTGCGTGCGGGCCGAGCCGTGCCGGGGACTGGGGGGGGGGACTGGGGGGGTAAGGGGGGGCGCTGGGGAGGGAAGCGGGGTGTTGCGGGGTTCTCGCTCCTCCTTCGCCGTCGCGCTCGGGGTTTTTTGCA
>JANHGN010005204.1:116432-145116 GCA_024605025.1 Megaceryle maxima | reverse complement strand
CATTAAATATTATATATAAATAAACGTTATTTAATGATAATATTATCTATTAAAATAATATGTTAAATATTATTAAATAAATATTATTTGTAATATTTCTATCTCTATATGATGTCTCTAACAGATATCGATGATATCAGTGGAGAGAGATACACAGAGATGTGTATCTCTGCTATCTCTAGTCTATGTTATAGTATCCATACCTGTTATACACGTCTAGCCATGGAGGTGTGCCTGTATCTGTCCCTATCTGTCTCCTGCTGCGGGGGTCCTGGCTGCGTTCCAGCCGTCACTCACCTTTGCGGGACAATCGCCGCACCAGCCGCCGGCTGTCCCCCCTCAGGCCATCAGCCGTCATTCTGCCAATCAATGCCTGGCGATGAACAGAAACCTAATTAAAAAAAGGCCTAATAAAAAAAAGAATAAAAGCACTTAATAAAACCACCCCCGGGTTGATCTTTACCATCTGCCCCAGGGTGGGTTTTGGTTGTACTGTGTTAAGGTTGAAAGGCGTTGAGCAGGAGGCAGATGTTCCCTTTCCAGCTGAACGCTTCTTGCGGCGGGTGGGAGCGAACAGAAAACCCTGACGGAACTGGAGAGTTCAGGGGGGAAAATGTGGAGACAGATTTATCCTGCCCAAGTTACATTATCCACTTAAATAATTCATTTTCATTACGGGTCATTTAGTGCCACCCGCTTCCTTAATCGCCTGGATTTCCACTCGGACCGAGGAGTTTTCGCAGAGCTCCTCAGCGCCACGTAGCGCGGCAGAGGGTTTTGTGGCGATCACCCAGTAAGCACTGGGTCTGTTAATGGAACAGAGCTGAAAAGTAAAATCACTGCACAGAACAGGTTCTGTCCTCACTCAAGTCAGGACATTCCCTTTCCCACGTTAGTGGGCGAGTCCATTTCTGACACTGCACACGCTCTTTTCTCTTGCCCACTCAGGGCAGTTAAGGGGATTTTGTTCTTAGTTCTGCTGAAACAACAGCAGCGCAGCAAACGGACTGGAAAGCAATCCCTGAATGCTCCAAGCTCCACTGGAAGGGCTGATCTCAGCCGGGTTGTGTGTGGGTGAGAACGCCGTCACCGGCCGGGTGACCACATCGGTGTAATGCCGCTGAGCAGTGCTTGGGCGTATCTAAAAAGCACTAAAGCTGAGCTAATGTCACCAGCACCTTGTTTGAACAAGGTTCTAGTCTGGCAACTGTGGAAGAGAGAAGAAATTTAAGCATTGAGGTTCTTCTGCTCTGGCAGGGAGCTTGGACTAGATGACCTTTTGAGGTCCCTTCCAACCCCTGACATTCTGTATTGTGGTCTGTATAATTTCAAAATAAGCTTTTGTCTCTGTGAGGGCCTGACAGATTAACTGTCCAATAGTCAATGCCTGTTTTGGAGAGGGAGAGGGTTAAGACCTTTTACAAAACACTCGGTCGTGCCTTTTTTATTTTGTTTTGTTTTGTACAGGCAACTCGACTGCGATTCTGATGCTGAAGAATTCAGGTGAGGTTTTCTCCTAGAAGAATGCAAATTTCAAATGCCTCGGACTCCAGCGTGCCCCTATTTATTATGAAGAGTGCAGTCACAAATACCTCGCGAGAACACATAATCCAGCAGTTAAAATTACAACAGTAACACAGTGCTGAGTGCTCCCATTAATAGACTCATCAAACACTCAAAGGTACAATTTGACCGACTGCAAACGAGAAAGCACAATCACATTTCTCCCCACACCACTGAAAATTTTCTAACCGTTTAACCGTCCTCAAACCCACACAATTAATACAAAAGGGACGCGCATCCCAGCGGCGAGGCGAGCGCGACAGAAGCCGATTTCCAAACGCAAAGTAAACATGGTTAATGGAGTTATTTTTATCTCCGGGCAGAATATCCCTCCCGTTTCCATGCAGAGCTCCTGCTCAGCTCTCCCTCTGGCTCCATCGCGTGGGTCGGGCACGGCGACAGTCCTGGACCAAGGGTGGTCCTGGCTAGATGTTCTCAATGGTGCAGGCTCGGACACGGTTGGTCGAGAGGCATTTCAGAGCCTTCAGTTTAGTCCCCAGAGTTTTGAGTTTCAGGGTGTATATTATGGGGTTTCCCAGGCAGTTCATGGTTATCAGCATAGCTGTGCAGTTTCGAAAGATGTAGACCCCTGGGTAGAGGTCGATGTGGCACTGATGGTTGGTTGCATCGAATATGACTCCTGCGAAGAAAGGAGCGTAGGAGATCAACGCTAGGAGCCAAATAAAAATACTGGTTCGGGCAACCTGGATTTCAGCTGATTTGTAGGTGCCAGTAGCTTGTCCACACGCTTTCATTCTCTGCTTTCTTTTCCTCAAGATGATAATGATTCTAAGGTAAGTGAACAGAGGTATGATAAAAGCCACCACAACGTTGGGAATGGCGATGAAGATGAGATAGTTGACGCAAAATGGACTGTAGAGGACGGAGACATTTTTTTCCGTATGCAAGCAGTTCCACCCCATCAGTGGCAAGCAGCCCAAAAGGAAAGCAAGGACCCAGTTAATTAAAATCACAGCTATGGAATGGTTTCTAGCAACCCTGAACCTTGTCCTCATGCTTTCAGCTACAGCCAGGTAGCGCTCGATTCCAATGCTTACCAGGTTATAGATGGTGGATAAAATAGACGTCGTATATAAGGCATAAGGTGCAAGCATATCCTTGGATCCAAAGATTGTAATGTCAGGGTTGGTGATGAACAGCATTGAAATCCAAAAGCCAGAAAAGCTGGTGAAGAGATCAGAAAAAGCCAGATTGCAGAAGAGTATGGAGATAGGCTTGTGCAGATCCTTGGTCGCCATTCTGGTGAAGATGACGGTGCAGTTGAAGATCACAGATGCTATGTTGATGGTCAGTTGAGGAATGCCCAGGGCAAGTACTAAATATTGACTCCAAATTTTAGTGTGGTTAGCAGAGCAGTTTGGGTATCCAGTCATGGTGGAAAATCCTACTTTGACCCGTTAGCAAGGGCTGCTTTACTCATCCCATATTCTGCACGAGGGCTACTGCCAGCTGGGTCTCCAGGTGAAGAATGAATCCTGACGCGCAGCTCCTGTTGCCACATCATGACCATGGATTAAATTTTAACCACTCATGTTTTTAACTATTTGGGTTACCAAGTCAGGGCATAGCCAATTAGCTTTAAGTTGCTAGGGAAGCCAAAAGTGGAAAACATGTTTACTACTCTACAGATGGTTTGCTTAAAGCAGCCCTTATTGAGAGCAAAATCTGGCCAGGTCTTCCAAAGATGAATGATCACAGCCGCAGTGTAAAAGTCTTTAAGGATATTCCAAAATGGAATGAAAGTGAATTGAGCTTTAATTCATGAATTAGATGGGTAAAGGATTAGAGAGTCAGAAAATGCAGAGCGGTAAAGTTTTGGGTTTGGAGGGGGGAGTATCTGGCTGATGGAACTCAAAGAAGAACATCCCTGTCTTTTGACTAACCTGGATCCCAGTTCAGCAAGGATCCTCAGATCAGCTCTAGTGACATCACAAAACTTTTAAAAGGCTCAAGACTGAGCAAGAGACAACAGAACCTGTTGTTCCCTGTCTCTTGCTTACAATCGCTAACCAATGTGGCCAACAGTGGCTGTTTTTCTGAGCACAGTTAGATCACATCTGCAGAACAAACCCCAAACGTACAAGCAAAACCACACAATGAACTGCAACGCTGCCAAGGGGATCCACAGGGTAAGAGTCTGTCTCCACAGGTGCTCTTGTGCTTGGGCCCACAGAAATATCTCTGTACTGAGTACAGGTGTGCTCAGAAGTTGTCAAGATAACACCCAAAACTTCCTGGCCTTTCCTTCTCTTGTGCAAATCAGAGGGACTGGTGCTTTACAAGCTAAAAAAACCCGAAGAGATGCATTTAATGACCAGAAAATGCAGGAGAATGGCTTAACCTTTGAGTAGATTAATTGTATTGGAGACTTTGGTTGCCGAAGTAGTTGTGAAAAATGCCATTTTTTCCACCTTAATTCCTGGATGAAAAGGTAGCTTGGCTAGAAAATGACAGCTATCTATCCTCATACCTTTGTTATGGGGCATTTTGTGTTTACTTAATGTGCAACTTGTACACTAATAAAGCAACATATTAAATCTTTTCTTTCTCTGTCTTTTCTCCTGTCTTGTAAAGGAGTTTTGAGAACTATCTTTAAAATACTCGAGGGACTTGGGGAAAACACTTTTCTGCTTCACATTCAGTGCTAACAGACACCAGAGGGCACTGCTGGAATAAAGAACAGCATAGGGGGGAGTTTGGGGGTTTTCAGGTGAGCAGTACATCAGTATTTCAATTAGAACAGCACCACGAATATTTCTCTCTTTTTTTGGCTTTTTTTTTTTTTTTTACACAGAAGTGGCTGCTTCTGTTTGCTAATGCTGCATTTGAGTCAAAATGCCCACGTATGAGAAATCTCCAGCGTGCTTTGGCTGGCATCTGTCTGCAATCGAGCAGCTTTCCCTCAGCAAAATTATCCAGATAAAGCCATGTTACTTCCACAGTTACGCTGATTTTATTTAATTATTATTTTTTACTGTTATCTTACCAACTTTGCATTAGTAACTGTTTTATACCCCGAGATCACAAAGCAGCTCAGCTAAATTTATGGCCTTTCCACATCTGTTGCTGAAATCTGATCATTATAGCAGCAATTCCAGCTCTAGAACTGTAAATCTGTGAGGGATATGATAGCTCTGCCAGAATTTACATCACAGGAAATTTGCGCTAAAAAGTTGAGCTTAAAAAGGAAAATATGATAGCTGCTTTTTTTTTTTTTTTTCTATTGAAGGGTATGAATGTATATTCAGGTTAGTGTGCAGTTAGTAGTACACAACTATATACTAGAAATATGTGATGCAAATAAGTAATAGGTGTTTCAGATGGTCACAAGGAAGTGCAAAGAATGATTACATAGAAGTAAGGGCTGAGAACTGACGAATCAGATCTGCTGATGTGTTAATATCCTATAAAATATTCCTCTCAAAGTGCGACGGATAAACCCTTCTTTGGGCATCCCGCAACCCACCTCACACAGACTCGTCAACCACACCTTTGGTGTGAGGCTGCTGCTAAACAAGGGCTCTACTATTTGTGTCACCTTGTCAGTGCCAGCACCACAAGTCAGCAAGTCCTTTTAATAAGAGCAGGTACATCAGCAGGTAACGTAGGGTCCGGCCGAACATCGGGCAGGAGCGGCAGAGGACACGACGCCGAGCCACCCATGCTCCCCATCTCCTCTGATGATGTTTTCCAGGGCTCTGTGAGCTGAGGGAGGGGCTGAAGGCTGTGAAGAAAAGCAGGTTACTCACAAAGTAAAACACCTTTTAAAATACCCTAGTGACCAAGAGTATATCCCTGAACTTGGGCTCTGAAGTGCTCTAGGTATTCCCCAAAATGCTTCTTGAAATTCCCATCGTTTGAAAATCTGGTGCTCAAGACTGAAACAGTAAGTGATATGGCATCAGAATGTAATTAAAAATAATAATCAAGTAGTCTAAATAGCTATACACAAAAGCTTTGTCATCTTTTTTCCCTAATATAATTGCATAACAACTAGCATAATGTTGCTGGAGACAACATTATTGTGGAACCCGCTTTTTTTAGTGGGCTTCAAGGTAGAGAACCCCCCAGATTTGTATATTTTTGTAAAGTTTATAATTTTGGGGGGTAAAGTTTGAGCTCTCAAAACCAGATAAAAAGTAACCTGAATTCACAAAGCACTGTATGAGACAGAGGGCTGGTGCCCAGCCAGATGTCTCCGTTAACAGCTTGGGTTCAAAGGGTATCCTCCCACATCCTGGGAACTTTGCAATCTTCCTCGTGGTTACACTCCCAACACACCTGCGAGGAAAGAGCTTTATCTGAGCTTCACAAATGGGAAAAGAACAATCACATTATTTGCTTAAGATTCCACAGAAGGAAGGGAATCGAATCTAATCTCCTCCGTCTCAGGCTAACGCTTTAAACACTGGCTGTACGCTGCTGCTGGCAAGTCTTTGACTGATACTTCTCTGGATTTCACCTTCTATGACACTTTTTAATTCTCTGGTTGTTTTTATATTTCTTTATCTGAGTGCCCGGATTGCTGTTGTTTTGGTATTTGCCATGCATGAGAGGTGGGGTTGTTTTCTATAGAATCTCAAAGTTCAGTAATAATTACCTGATGGTTGTGCCTGTGGAGAAGACAATAGGCGATGAATCATAGAATGGTAGGGGTTGGAAGGGACCTCTGGAGACCATTGAGTCCAACCCCCCTGCCAGAGCAGGGTCACCCAGGGCCTGTCACACAGGAACAGATCCAGGTGGGGCTTGAAAGTCTCCAGAGACAGACTCCACAACCTCTCTGGGCAGCCTGTTCCAGGCTCTGTCACTCTCACAGGGAAGAAGTGTTTCCTCATGTCGAGGTGGAACTTCCCATGTGACCATTACCTCTTGTCCTACCACAGGACACCACTGAAACGACACTGAACATGTTGAAGAGATGGAGGAAGAGTCACAAGGAGCTTTGGGCTGAATTTTTAATGACTGTTCATTTCAAGTGGCTGTTGTAGCACATCTAACTTCAGCCAACTGAGCAGCGCTCAGACTTCAGCCGGAATCCCAAGTGCTTAGCAGCTCTCAGAATAACAGGCCCCCGGCTGTGACATGCCAAAGGTGATTTCAAAACAGGAAATGAAGATCAGGAGCTGAGAGTTTTAGTTCTGTGCAGTCACCCTTGGACAACATACACTTTTACCTTAGCGCAACGCAACAGCAACGCTCTGTGTCCTTTGTGCTGATCATACACCGGGATACTCGAGCTATGCCCGAAACTACAGGAGAAAAAGCTGCATCCATATAATGAAAATAAGAAGTCTGTAGCACAATTAAGCTACAGCTGAGCTGGTGTTACTTTCAACGTCATTTACGTACCCCATACGCACGAAAAGAAACAAGGTGCTGAAAGGAGAAGGGATTTTACTGGTCTGGTTTCTTTCCTGTCATATTCCCCTGAACTCGTGTCCAGTTCCAACGCCCATTCTTGCAGCCCCAGCCCTGCTTTGTGGCGAAATGCAGTGGTTCAGCTTTCTCCTCTGTTGTCCCTACATTCCAGCTTTACACGCTTCCCCAAGCTGCGGACGACACAGAAGCCGAGCCAAACAATGGCAAGTGCCGCGCAGCTTGGCTAAATGGGGAGGAAGATGAATTCCTGCTTGCCACGACCTTCAGCAAAGCCTTGAGACAAGAACATCCGTCTGCTCAGTCTTTCAATGGGCATCATGAGGCCTGCAAATAAGGAACATTCAGGAAAGGGAGTAATACAAATAAGGAGACTATTTATCCAATTTATGTTTTAATTTATGCAGATTAAAGTCTTCCTCTTTGGAGAGGAAGACACAAATGGGATGTATGATCTCCTTCCAAGAATTTTTTCTGAGATGTTTTCAAAACAGAGAGCTCTCTGCTCCTCCTCCACCCACTCTCTTTGAGGAATTTTTGCCTCACAGGTTTTGAGATATCTGACATCCCAGCTGTGCTTTCATGGTCCTCACCAGGAACACAAAGCAAAGACAATCAGCAAGTTTGAATGTCTCCGACTGCTGCTTAGCCACAAAATAATGGCAAGGAGAGGTTCTTGCAAGAATGCCCCCCACAAGCCAGGCCCTCTCCCTGTCTGTGCAGAGCCTGAACATTCCTCTGAAATGCCACAAGTGTTATTTTCACCTTTGAGGAACTTGAGTTATGCTGTCTGAAGGGAGCCAACCATTGATAAATAGCTGGAACCAAGGTTGGATGGTAAATGTTCTAGGTGAAGAAGCCAGAATACATCTTATCCCTTTAGACATGAACAGTCCACACGAAGGGCATCTTCCTTCTGAACTAAACAACTGCAGGGGCACCAGGAGGACGCTTGTTATGAGAGAGCAATGGTCAGAAATGTGTGTGTGTCCTTCAAAACCAGGCGAAGCAACTAGACAGGCTGTAAACACCCAGAGCTACACAGCTCAGGGGCACCTGTCCCTCAGGACACACCTTCCTAGGGCTGGGAAAGGTGGAGTTGTGCACTGCTGGTGTTTCATCACTCACCAAATGAAGACTATTCATAAAGAGCAGTGCTTTACATAGATACTGGGAAAAAGAGAGAAGTCCAGCTTTGCTAATGGTGACAGCACACATTACAGGGTGTAACCCTTGGCTACAGCCTAAAAGAGATAGCAAACAGTTAATGCACCAGAGCTGAGCAGAAGGCCAAATAAAGAACCGTTGCAAAGGCTTCTAACTATTCCATGGAAATGACCTTGCTTTGGAACATGGTTCCCAACAGAGCAGACTCAGACAAATCAGCACCAGCCACATTTTCACATGAAAGATGAATACTTAATGTTTCTGATTTACCAACAGCTACAAAATCCCAGATTTCCTATTCAGGGCTCAGGGAACCCTAATCAAAAATGTTATAACACACAACTAAAGGAAGAACATAGAGTGTGTTCTCTCCCTCTGAAGGTTTCCTAATCACCCAGTCACTAATTATGAAGGTCACTTGTGTTTTGAGTCTCTCGGAAGTGCTTCCCTCTCTCACTGCAGGGACAATTCCTCCCAGGTCAGCTCATCTGTGAGCAGGACTTGGACTCAAGTCAGTCTCACCCTCACAAGCCTTAGATTGTCCTTCTAAGAGCAACCACTCAGCCTCCCAGCACAAAGAGCTCCGCCACCACCTTGACCTTGACTGTGACTCATGCACTTGTACCACGGAGTCAGACCCAGGCTGCTCACATCCCCTCCTGCCTGTGCTGCCGGGACACGGGGGTTCTGCAGCCGCTCGGCTGGAAGGTTGGGAACAACTCTGGACTTCCTCCGTCAGCACATGGTAGGATCATTTGGCTCAGACACATGCAAGGTTCATTAGTCATCACGTCAGTCCCTCCGAATTTCCCGTGAAGCCCTTTTGGAAGCAGCAGGCTAATGTCAGAGATCAGGCATTTCAGAAACCAGGCTGGGGGAAAACAGCTCCAAAATCTTTGCTGCTGTGGCTCTCAAGGCCACAAAATAAGTGCAGTTTTCACTGGTTTTGATATTCCCTCTCTTTCTTACCTGTCCTGTAGCTATGGACACAGCCACAATCATTATGCCAGAAAAAAAACTATCCTCCAGTTCAGTGATGCACAGTGGACTCCCTACATAACTTTGCCTCTTATCTTTGATCAAGATCCTCATATGCTTTTAGGTTCAATGTCCAAAGGCCTTTATGTAAAACCCACCCATCGTGCAATTCCTTTCAAAAATATCCCTAAGTGCAAAGATGCCATGGAGAGCTGAGCACCAGGCAGGTAGCTTCCTTTAGAAAAGGCCCTGGAGACCACACGATGCCTGCCCTGATTATTTAGAGTCCAGACTTTATAAGGAAAGGGACTGTCTTTCCCTGAGTCTGCCTTCACTTTCTAGCACAAAGACTCAGTTAACATGACTGCAGTGTGATTTATGACCATTTTAATGATGACAGGCTGGAAGGTTTACAAAAAGAAAACCAAACTGAACCAAACAACAAAACCAACCAAAACAAAACCAACAAGACAAAAACAAAACCAACAAACCCCCCCCCCCACCCCAAAAAACCCCCAAACAACCACCCAAGAACCCTGGATTTCAATACCAACATTTCTAACCCTCAGTTTTTTCAGTTCTAACCAGTTTCTAGCAGTCCTTCAGCTTTCAGCCAACTAAACACAAATAGAGAGAGGGAAAAAAAAATAAAACAAATTAATCAAAGAGCTTTGGTTCAGCTCCCTCACTGAAGACTATCTCCAGAAAAAGAGAAAAGCCAAAGAGTAAACTGTCTTGTAGGTGCCCTTGAAGGCTGACACCACCTGACATGGCCACATCCACGCCCCCGTTCCTCGCTACGTGCTCAGCATGCACCTTGCTTAGATAGCTCCACCGAGACTGCCCGACTAGGAAGTGAAAAAATGCGACAAATTCCCTTATTGTTCTTGTCACTGCAGTAACTATTTATCTTAGCCCCATGTGCTAGGCAAATCAGTGTCTGTTCGTGCTTTAATCTACCTCGTCCAGGATGGAAAAACACTACCCAGCAAATCTTCATTGTTGGAATGTTATTTATAGCCTGCCTTTTTATGAATAAAAGACCTGCTCTTAAGTCAGCTGTCAGATTTCCCGTGGCTGTTAAAGGTCCTGATCCTGTGCGACCCTACTACTACAAACTGCTACCTGCAAGCCTGCAGCTCTTGGTGAAGGCAAGAAGCACTTTCTTGGCTCTTTATTTTTAACTCAGAGCTGGCTGGCTGACCAGGCTTGCTCAGCACAGACAGCATAATGCTGCTTCACTCTGTCTGGAGGAGACCCAGGTCAAGCATCCTGCTCTTCTTCTTGCATCCAACCCAGCGCGTGGGTTTCATCCCCACCATCAGAGAGGTATTTGGGGAAGGGGGAGGAGAAGTTGCACTCCCTCATGTTTTCCTCAGCTATATCAAAAATCCTGTCCCGAATGGAAAGGTGAAAATGCAAACATGAGGGATGGATGAATTAAAATGAAAATGTAGAGATGAAATGTCTGTGCTATAGACTATGGAGCTAGAAGTAGTAGTGCCACCTTTCTGTACACGCCTTTGTTTGTTGAACATAAAGCCTGAATTGCCACTGAATCAGACACAAGCAATTAAAGCATTCAGATAGGAAAGCAAAGGACACAGAGAAAAAAAAAACCCAAACTATCTTCACGCATTATACTATAGTACCAGAAGCAGGAAAGTTAAGAAAAATGTATTCTATAAAAAACCAAACCAACAACCAAACAAAAACCCAAACAAACACAAACCAAAACAAAACCCAAACAAATGAAAGATGTGCTCTCAGTGAATTCCCTGAGTGCAGAAGCAGCAATCAGGGAGGTATTGGCATGCCACCTAACAAACATTTCCTGCTACTGCACACAGCAGTCCCATTTTCCAGGCTCACAAATCTCCTCCAGTCCTCTTCGGAGGGCTGCAGGGTAGGGATGGGGGGTGGTGAATGAGTTGGGGTTTTTGTTTGTTTCATTGGGGTTTTTTTTGACAGAAAACTCAAAGCTGAAGGTGCACATTAATTACATGGCATGTGGCTGTCAGGAAAAAAAAAAAAGGAAAAAATAAAAAGCTACTAGTGAATAAAAATGTAGCATTTTAGTAATGGGCTACTAAACGTGCATAGGCTGCAAAGTGTCAGTTATTCACTACAGGCTACTTACGTAGTGCTCAAAATCCTTGTTCCCTTTGCCATTCATTTTGGAGAAATGAATAAATTTAGGCAAATCAGGAGTAGGCTAAATCTGGAGAAATTACAAAGGGGAGGAGTTCACCTTCCTGGCTATGGCTTTCAGGTCTGTCCAGGACTACTTACTCCAGTATAAAACTGCGAGCAGAAATATGATCACATACTAAGAAGTCTAATCAATTCTGGTTTCAACACTGAGCCTATTTAAAATAGATAATGGAATTGCTGTTCCTTGTTCTGTTCTCGCTGCACATTCTCAAGACAGAGGCAGTAGGTAAGTCCTTGCCTGCTCTTTCTAACCTCATCTACCAAGGTTACTTTTATTTGTGATTTGTTTCTGCACCTCAGCACGTACGGTACGGACTCTCTGATTCTTCTACAGCACAAATGATGAATGGGGGTTTAATTTTTTATTTATTTATTTATTTATTTTTAATTTCTCTGCCTTTTATTATTTGTGGTAAAATATGAAATATAGACTTTTCTCATGGATGAATGAGTGGTGGGGTTTTTGCCTCACCTTTAGAGATTCTAGTTGCTTTCCTCCTCCAGGAAAAATCAATGAGGTTCATCTTGATCTCTGTAGTTAATTATATATGACAATTTTAAAAAGATCAAACCATCATTTCTGTATCTGTAAACTTCTTAAAACTTCAAATAGCTTGTTTGAGTTGTCGACTATTGCTTTGCTGTTTGTGATATAAGATGAAAATCTTATGGTTGCCTACCAAGAGAAAAAAAAACCCACCCAACAATATGTCTTTGCTGCATCAGCCCAGCAGATCCATCTATTTTTGCACTCTGTGCACTATGTACATAAGTACACCCTGCACTTAGGCTGGCTGGATTAAATAGCCATCTATAATGAGTTTTGAAAAAGGCAGAAAGTATTTTTATGCTTCTATTAGATCAGCAAAGCTATAACATTGAATAAATCACATCCCCTATGTAAATATCAGCACACAGCCTCAAAATTAAAGATCAACACTGCAGTTCTAATAGTCATGAAGGGTCTATTGTTTGCACTAAAATAGACTAGACTGCATTAAGAAAAAAAAAAAAAAAAAGAGCTACAGTATTATCAGAGGTATCAGAGGGAAGCACTGCACCAAGAGCCTGTTAAAAGGACACGGTGTTAAAGCAGATCCAGACTCGGTTCCCAGACTTAAAGTAACAGAGGTCTGAGATGCTCAGAAAGTGCCTTCAAGAGCACAGCCCGAGCAGTGAGGAAATGGGGGGTTCCCACATTTTCTTTCTCTGTTCTCAATGAATTCTCCACATCCATGACTCGGTAGCTTGCCTTTTCCAGATCCTTACCTGCCAGCTCAGATACCTGCCCTCTTCCTTAGGCTGTACTTTCAGGCATTCTCTGGCCAGAGACTCCCCACACATGGCACTGAAACACAAATGACCTTTGCTCTTCTGAAGTCTACAATTAGTGTTTGCTCCGTATTGATTACTGGGCGATTAACACTTTGCTAAATTTACTGTGCTATAAAGGGATTTATCACAGGTTCTTGAAAGACTATTTAGAAAAAGTTTATGGGCTTTAATAGATTAGCATTAATAATTAGCACTTCAGCAGATGGAAGTGAGATAGGGAATGCATATAATATTTTTTTTTAATTATTTGTTTTCTCAGTTATGATTATTCCCACCTTATTCCCTGAGCGTAGAGGCAAACTACACAGTCATTAATGCACAAGGAGCCTGCTCTATCCCCCACCTCCTATTCCAAACCTTTTCCTGAGGCAGAAGCTTCACAAGATGCATTAAGCTAAGTTAAAGGCTAAACGTTTCAAATAAGCTCAGCTTCTGAGAAATAGCCTACGTGATTTTTTATTGTATTTGGAAGGTATCTTAAAACAAACAAAAAACCCATTTAATTTCTACCTTACCTGTTTTCAGAACTAGCTTGTGTGCTCTCCACTTATTCTCTCATTTAAAATAACATCACTGGGGCTGTTATTCTAATCTGAAAAGCCTCATAATTCACCACACTTAAACAGTCAATATGACTGATAGCTAATCTTTCAAATTGCTTTCAGCCTTGACCTGTCTTAGTATCATAGCACCTATGTTTTAAAATTATTGCCAGTGGTCCATACAGGGCTTTATAAAGACACATTCTTCATTAACCCTATTTTACAAAAGGGAAACTGAGGCATGCTGGTGCAGTCACCTGCTCAGAGATCAACCAGCACCAGGAAGAGAAACCACCTCACTCAAAACTCTGTCCAGCATCAGCCCAGTGCTGTTGAGAGAAGAACAACTGCAGAGGACAGTGATACAGGTCCATCTAGAAGCTTTGTGGTGGGGCTACAGCAAGCTCTAAGTGGTACTGAAAACCAGTTTTTGTTTCAGAGGAATGGGATGACCCCCAGCATGTTTTAACCTTTATCACAGACCAGGACTCAGCCATGAGCAGACATTCTTCCACAGTCCGTGCTCTAGTGCTCCACAAGATTGATAGGCGACAGAACACGGCTCCCCTAATTGTCTGTATTCCTGCTTACGTGCCCTTAACTTTCACAAATACAAAATATACCTCATGCTGACGTTGCTGTTGCCAGCATTAGTTCTCAGCCTGATGTTTCCTCGGGGCCATTCAAATACAAAATATGCCTGATATCTCTATAAACAGCATGAAGTAAAAAAAAAAAATTGTAGCAACTTCTTCCATTTCCAGTTCTACTGGTACAGACTGCACACATATCTACAGCTGTATTTCAAATCTGGTTTAGGGTTGGCACAATGGGGATGCTGGTGCACCTAGGTACGTGCTGGGATAAAAAGCTGCATTTTCAGTTGTTTAAGACGTGGAACTGCAATATAAGACCTAGAACACACAGAAAATGCAGTAAGCCGAAGGTGCTTTAGGCAGTAAACTACAGGTTCTTTAGGCAGCAAGCCATGGGTGCTTTAGGAAGCATGGGGTGCCTGAATTTAACCTCTCTGCACCACCTAATCCAACCCATGATTAAATGTAACTGACAAGCTATCACTGGCATTATCTCAAAGTACTTACCTTGATTATCTCAATGCAAACAGACTTTTGATCTTGAGTTATGCTCTTTAGGCAGGACACATTTCTTAGGGCTTCCTTCTCCTTCTTCCTTATAATCATTCAAGCTACCAAAATAGATTTAAAGGCTTATCTGGGTCTGCCTACCATCCTCCATGCACATCATGTATGCCATCGTTGTCAGCTCCACAGTACGCAAGAAGAAACATGAGCTCAAGTTTGCCAGGTTGCAGAGGGCTCTTGGAGAGGAGGAGAGAGCCCCTGACACTGCACTGTGCTCTCCCCTCTCCACGTAGCTACAGAAACTGCACACACAGGCTCCAGGCAGCAGAGGATTCTCTACCTTTGTCATCTATGCTGAACCAGGACCTAGGACTTAATATCTTTGAAACCCTGAGATATATTTTTTTTAATTAATACATTTTCTCGTTAGACATGGATCCTGCAATTACATTTCAGCAAACAAACTCTCTAAGAGGGACTGTCACAGTGAACAGAGGTTTAGCCACTGTCCTATTTAGAGGGGGACTATGGCTGAGGGAAGAAGGGACACAGACTGCTCTGTCTAAGGATGTAAATGCTGTAATCTCAGGGTGCACTCAGTTCCTTCTACAGGTGATGATAAAGGCACAAAGTGGTAAAGCATTATAACAATTTCATTTTCACTCTCTCTTTGACACTAAAACTCAGCAAAAGGCAGGAAAGTGCTCGTGGAAGAGCAGCAGATGAGGCAGTGGAGTCAGAGAGCAGCCCTTAGTTAGCTCTAACCACCTGTTTCATTTGGGAAGGGGGGCAGAGAACCAAGCCCAGCAGAAGAAACAACATTGTGTGTCACTGGAAGACTCCCAGAAGGCAGCTACGAGGCAGCGTTAGAGTCGTATACAGAATAAACTTCAAAATGTTTTTAACTTCTTACATTTCTGTAGCCTGTCAGGTGTGCAGCTGTATCTGCGTTGCACAAAGGGATTAATCTGTGTCAGACCAGGAACACTTCAATTCTCCTCACACCAGCCCGCGTGTGAAGTCATTTCAGAATATGTGCTGTGCAGCCACGTCTCACTGTAACCTACATCCATCTGCAGATCCTGACCTCCCCTTACAGAATTACACATGTCAGCGTTATAAGAGCCCCTCTGCTGTCGCCAGCACGTATGAATCCAACAGCTGCCCCTCGTCCCCACGCACGACTGAGGAGCGCGAGCGCAGCGCACATAGCGATGAACGACCGAGGGCACAGGCGAGAGGAATCTGTTTTCTATTACCTCTGCTCTGCCAAGGCAGCACGCACCTATGAGGTGCCTTGACAGGCATCGGGGTTCTTGAGCAGACAGGGTTTTTATCAGGCTGAGGCACCCAAGGGCATCACAGCTCCAAGTTACAGAATCACCGTTCGCTGGTTCTCAGCCCGTTCCTGGCGACGCGCAACGAGCGGGCAATTTTCCACACGCACGGTGGACCCAATCACATTGTGAATGCTCCATTAAGGCTCAGCCTGACTACTACATGGTCATCAGTTTGTATTAACTCACTGTTTAGCTGACCTCATGCAGAACTGCCATGTGCTGCATCACCTCGTCCTTCTCCAGCGGCCAAGCCAGGGTGCTACCCTGCTGCCCTTCTCCTCAGCTCGGGGGGGGAAGGAAAGGAGCGTGCCAGAAGCCACACATAGGACCCAGGTGACAAGTGACATTGCATCAGCTTAAGAATTACTCTCTCTTACTGCAAAAAGGAATGAGAATAAAAATTGGAATATCCTTCATCTGCTGAAAGTAGTGCCCCGTGATAGCGAAGCAAGCTGGAGTCGTGGTTTCTCCTGGCTCTCATATTTAAGATTCTGAAAACTGGAAGCAGAAAAGCATTTTCAGAGACAGGTTCTGCTGTGAAACACCTTTCTCTGAGATATCTAAATAACCAGTACAAACCAGTGGGTCTCTGAGACATGCTGCAAGGCACAGTTCTTCAGCTGGGTGTCTGTCTCCATGTGAATAGGCTTTGTTCCCCTGTTTGTGGCATTGCAGGAGAGGTTTTGTTAGGTGGCAGACTGTATCTAATGGGCTGTTATTAGACTTTTAGTCACATTTCTACCCAGAGGATCAGTCATCATAAACCCAGCACAAAACACTACGAAAGGGCAGTAAAGCCACAAAATAATTCATTTGTATTACATTTTTAAAATACAGAAAAATAGGAATTCAGGATTTTATTTGACAGTGCCTGTGGTGTAAGCAAAGCAAAGCAAAATACTCCCCAGAAGCAAATCACCTTAGCCCTGGATAATCCTTTTTTTTTTTTTTTTTTCATTAAAGGCCAGCTTCCTTCTTTGCTACAGCAAGTTTGTGAGGACACATTTATATGACAGAGGCTACAACAGTATCACAGGTCACAGCTAAAAACAATTTCCTCCCTCTCTGACACTAAGGAAGTAGTTTGCAAGTGTTGAGAGGGCATAGCTGGAATCCTTCAGTCTCTTTGGATTTTTTCTTTAGTTTACACGTGTTACAAAGACCTCGTGTGACTTACACATACATGTGCAACTTCTAAACACTCTCCTCAAATCAAACGTGCATGGTCACTTGTTTTAATGCTTCACTACTACAATAGAGCTTCTTTTCAAGGCTAACTCCCATAATATCTTGGCATGTACATAGGTACAGATGCATATCATCATGAAAATGTAACATTTCCAGGTAAAGGTGAAGAGAAGAGAGATGAATGATCACAAACATTTGTTTTTAGATGCTTAGAGATACACAAATCTGGAAGTAAACATTTGGAATTGACTTTGCCTGTCAAAGCAGTTGATCAGGACTTCCTGCGGATGTGTAATACTTAAGAATATATAAATAGACTTATGTATGCACGCTCAGTTTGTGTTCTGCAACCTCATTAATTAGAAAGACAGACAGATTCCACTCGCTTTTAGGTTGCTTTGTCTTTTGTACTAAAGATAATAAGTTTCACAAAGTAAGCTAAAAATAGAACGGGCTTAAAGACCAAAGCTAAAAATACACAGCATGCAAAATTATCTTTTGCCATGTTTCTAGCAAAGTCCAGCCCTCACTTCACTGCAGAGCTGGCAGATCCCACAGCTTTCAGGTGGATGATGGAGCAGTGGTGGGAACTACCATGGTCAGGGCAGGCTGGGCTTTCTGAGCAGTGGAGCTGCGGTGGGAGCACCGTCAGCTGCACACCATGTCTGGAAGAGGGTGACACGAGGTCTAAAGGGACAAACAAAGGAGTTGGTCAGTGAAAGAGAGCTAAGGGATTTTAACTGAAAAGCAACAGAGGATATTCTTACTGTCTCAGTACTTCGGGCTGAGAGGTCATTTGCACTTCAAGAGATTAAATGTAGTTAAGAAAAACACCTGTCAATGTACAAAATTAATAAATTCCCAACCACTTTATCCAGAAGGACAAAAACTATTTTAGTAACTCTTATGTGCGGATGGGCAAATGAAAAGGGCACTTTTCAACTAGTCTGAATCCCACCTGTCCCACACACTGAGTCAGAGGAGACGTGGGCTTCCAAGCTGCAGCTCAGCGGGTCCAAGTAGGGCAGTAAGCAAGGAACAAGTAGGACAAGGTAGATTTAGGAACTTTTATGGAATTCATGCAATCTGACCATGATCCAAAGAGCTTAAGGGTCTTTTCCTAGATCACACAATAGCACACTGGCAAACTGCTCACGCTCTGGCTGCCAGCCAGAAGCACTGTCCTCCATCCAGCTGCCTAAGTGGACAGAAGAGGGAGTTCTCAACTGAAGGAATTTTTTGCCTCAGGTTTCCGAGCTACGCTTGGTAGCTAAAACAATTGAAAACATTTACAATAAAATGAAAACAATACGTAATTGTATTGTTTTCCAGCTATTCTGGTGCCAAGAAACAGCTTTGGTCAGGAAACCAGTTGTAAATTCGACAAGGAAGAAACAGAGATAAGTAGGACTGCTTACTTGCCAGGAGAGACTCCCTAAATTTAACTGTCTTGAACTTTGTGAAGGAAGAAGAGGCCTTCAGCCCAGTTCAGCCCTGCTCTAAATTAACCCCAGAAAAGTGACGGTGACACCGATGATATGGTGCATCACCACTTAGATGAAGCAACCGTGATGCAGCGCATGAGCTTGATAATATAGCCATTGTAAGTCCAGGTGTGTGTGCACACTGGAGTGACAGCAGTGCAAAGGTCTCTATTTAATGCCAAGGAGGCAAAGAGCCTTTGGAAATCCTGGCTGGTAGCTAATACTATCTTGAGCAAAGTGTGGGTGGTCATGGCTTAACTCCCGTGTCCCAGCCAGGCACGGGAGCAGGCTATGAAAGCCTCCAGGGCAGCTCATATCACAGCAGTGGTTTCAGCACCTCAACTACAAACCAAATGAAATCCACAAGACCCCAAGATTCCCACTTTTTGCTGCATTATTCTGGGCAATAAGTTAACCAATGTGAAAGAGAACGGGGGAGCTGAGGTTTGGTGGGATGAGCAGTCAGGTGAGAAGTCTGCAGGAGGGGCTCTGGTAAGAGCTGAGTCCCTGTAAAAAAAGGGCTTCAGAGGAGGAGAGATGAGAGACTTTGAGGAGGAAATGGTGGAAAGGTGAAGGGCACGTTGTCAAGAGATGGGACAAAGGATGGATGAAGCAAGAACAGGAATTACAGATTATGAAGCAACTATTTGAATGTAAACACCAGGGAGGGAAAAGAATTGTTTAGGGTGGTTCAGTGATATTTCTAGGAGTGATGGGATGCAGATAAGCAAGTGGAAAATGTAAGCTATTAAACAGGAAACATTTCCTGACAGTGAAGGCTAATAGACTGTGGAAAAGTCTCCAAAGGGAAGTGGCAGGAGCCGCTCAGACAATTAAAGCTAGACTAGACAACATACCTTAGGGCGTAATCATGCCTAAAACCACAGACAACTGAGTGGATGTGACAAGTATCTTTCCTTCTTGCTTCAGAAATAAAGCCCAGGGGGAAAAAAAGGACCATTGTAAGTGTGCAGTCTTTATAACATATCACGCCCGACTCAACTAAAATCCAAATGCAAATTTTCCTTCCAAGTGACGCAGGCTGTGGCAGCCTGGTTCCTCCTGATCAGTACTGACACAAAAGATCCTGTTCTTTAATGCAACATTATCACTAACCAACAACAACAAAAAAAAGAAGAAACCAACAAAAAAAATCAAACTCACAATAACGATTAATTCATTGTTTGCTCAGGCATTCTGTAATGTTTAATCAGCTCATTGTTTAAGGTTTGACAGCTTTAAGGACCTTTTTGCTGAGTTTATATCCTGTTCTACTTCACTGATACCATTTAGCTTGTAGACATTTGGGATTCTGCAGAAACCTTGCAGAAGGCAGACACTGATTATTTGGTGTATGCTGCATTCATCAGAAGGGTCTCATGGAGTGGTGGCTGTAGGGCAGCAGTAGCCACCTGAGGCCTGGATGGTTTTATTTTTATTTTAACTTTTTCAACTTTTTCTCCCCATCATCTTGATGTGCAGGCTGTAAGATTTTCAGTGTGCTCATGTGTCGATCTACTAAGATGTGATTGAAACCCACAAGCTTATTTGAAAGAACGTGCCAAACACCTGTCAGCTGGTAAAAAGTCAGTGGTTCCTCTGTTTGAGAAGAGCTGGACTCAGACTCAGCATTAAAAAGCTCTGTAACCCACCCTCACCTCACTCCTCTGGTACCGAGACACTGTATCAGGACCACTGACGACATCATTTGGTGACATTTACCTTCCCTCAGTGTTTCCTGTGTTCCTCTCTTATTTTCGTGGTTCTATGGTCATGGTTTAAAAGCTCCACAACCTTGCAGAGAATGAACAATGAGCCTGCTGCACTTACTCCCAGTTGTGAATGATATTGACCGTAAAATTGGATTTGCATTACAGTAATGCTTTGATGTCTAAAGTCATGATCACATTCCCATTGTGCAAGGCACTACACAGACCCAGAACAGTAGACTTTGTTCCAAGAATTTACAGTAAACAGACCAGAATAACTCAACCGACCTTGACTTCTCACCTGACAGCTCTCCTCTCTGGTTTAACTTAAAGATCAAAGAACTTGAGACCAAATTTTCGCAGGTACCTGTCCTCTCAATACGTATTCATGGTACCACCTTTAACCATCTACGTCCAGCTTATTCCTGCAGCGTAACATTTCTTCTCCTGAAGGCTCGTGCACATATAACTTGCAAAGAAAGCCCACTGCCCACCCTGGAGTGCTGGTGCAGCAGCTGCTAAAGCACATACTTGACCCCCTGGCTAGAGCAGCAGCCCAAATTACACCTGCAGTTGTCCACCCGTGCGAACGGTCACACGTAAGGAGCAGAGCCACAGCGTTGGGAAGTTGGCTTACCTGGTATTTGCCAGGCGTTTATTGATCCAACTATGGGTGAAAGCACGTGGTGACATTCCGTGCTTGGAACCCCGGGCTCTGCCGTTTCCCAGCGGAGATGAGGAATCGCTCGAGCTGCTGGAGGTCCTTTAGAAAGGGCAGGTCCTAAAGTGAAGTTTTGAGTGTGTTTGGAAGTGTGTCAAAAAATAAAACCTTGTCAAAACCTTTTTTTTTTTTTTAATATATGTAATTACAGAACATTAATGGAATAACAACATAGAAATGGCTACAGCTCTTACAATACAAACGTACCCGTGTTGTTTACTTTTCTTCTCAGCATTGCTAAACATGTGCTAAACTAGAAAGTGAGTCAACAGTATTTATAGTTTTCTGCATAAATTCAATTTCTGAGAGAGATGAACTAGAACAGCATCATTTTTTCAAGATTATATGCATTGCTACGAGCTCTTCCCAGTCTCCTCTGCTGTTACAGCCAACCACGTTTGCTATCAAGGCTCTATTTATAACTTCTAAATACTTAATAGATGAATGGTATTGCTATGCTGCTGATATTCATAAAGTGTTAAAAAGCAGTTAGAGCCTTCCAGCAGATGTGTCATAAAGGATCACAAATTATGGTAATTAGCAATCTAATGGCAGGACTCCTCCATAATAATGCCTAAAAATTGATTAGGCATTATTAAAATCATTAGTCATTATTAAAATGGCTGTAATTTACTAATCATGAGCAAAGAGAAACTATAGTATTAATCATGATTATAAGAGGTTTTGAATTGTTATTGATTAAATAGCCAGAGAGGATAGTTATATAGTTATTCCTGTTGAAGTCCATTTGAACTTTATAACTTGTAAACAGCCATCGATAAAATAGTCCTTACTTTTCTGAGTAGCTCAACACATACTTAGCTCTCTTCCTCCAAACGTACTATTTCTTCTGACAAAGTAAGATTAAGATGTTCTACTGAAAAATTTTTCACCCATCTGTGTGGATCACAGCTGAGTTAGAATAAAAATACTGTATGGCTTTTCAGGAAACGAGAGCCTTCATTTCTTAAAATTCCTTATTGCACCAAGTAATCTGGAGTGAAGTGAGATAAGTTATCTTGCATAAGTGAATTTACAAGCATGTGAAAGGATGACAAGTACAGAAGTGATAAAATGAAATCTATTTTAACGCTACATATATTCAGATCTGGAACTTTTGCCTCAAGAAGTTGCTGAAACCAAAGTTTCAAACTCAGATTATTTAGAACTGCAACGTGTGCAGGGTTTTAATATTTCCTGCTCGCACAGTTTGTGGAGGGCATATTGACAGGTGGAAAGGAAGGGACCTAGAGAGAGGACAGAGCTGCCTACCTCAGCGTTTTTATGCTCTTTTCTGAATTGCTTGGTATTGGAACCCAGCTGGACTTGCTGGATGGTGTGCTCCATGCTGCTAAGAAACCTTCAGCAACTAAAGATTTCTTTACAGCCAAAGCACTTGCCTCTTACCAGCCACTGTTGTTTGTATAATTAAGCAATAAAACATCTTACTCTAATAAAACTGGGCAGAAAAAAATAAGAGGTTGTCAAAACTACGTGGCCAGACCTCACACTCTGAGGAGCACAGGCTGCAGCACCAGTTCCCAGCTGCTTTCTCAGGGGACAATTTGAACAGCTTTTCATTCATCTAGTTTTCAATATCTGATTTATTTTTCTTTTTTACTTAGTTGGAGGCCATTGGTGTTATCAGTCACAGAAGTATGAACAGCCACACTGTGAAGGTACTGCTAAACCATTTACTCTTCCAGTCACGTCAGTGTTTGGATTCTTCTGGTTTGGAAAGGGAATCTTTAGAGAAACACTGCAAAAAAATTGACACAACTCGGCATTTAATGCTGCATGGTCACGCTGTATACAAACTTAAGAGCTCAACAGGATACCTAAAGAAGGGTATTTTGAAGATGCTGGTGCTTGTAATGAAAAATCCTCATGCTCTACCTACAAATGCACCCTCTGTTTGACCACCAGCATCCAGCTGGGCTGCCTGCTCCCTTGCTCATCCCTGTGTCCTGCCCAGCCCTTCCTGGAACTGTCTGTGCTGGGAACAGCATTCTATTACCACCACCTTTTAATTGGTTTTGCTTTTTGTTGTTGTTGTTGTTGTTAATAGTTTCCAAGATCCTACAGTTTCTATAGCTCAGCCACCCTCAGTGGTGGTTCACTTTCTATTTTACAGCCATTTGCATATGCATATTTGCCTATTAATCTTACCAGAGCATTCTTGGCACATATTAATATTTTTTAAATGACAAAAAGTGACATGCTAAGAAAGTTCCTGTGTTAAATTCCAACATCCAAAGCCCTTTTCTTCAAAGATGTCTCCGATTTCCAAGTGAACATACATCGACTATGGGGTGGTTTGGCTTTATAAAAGATTTGCAGTCTACAGAAAAAAAATAACACCTTATTTTCTTCATCCTTAAATAGATCCTCGGCAATGGTATCAAATTGATGCTGCCTGCAAAGGCAGCAAACAGTCCCCTATCAATATTGTCACCAAAAATGTTGTTTATGACAAGAACCTTAAGCCACTGAATTTTGAAGGCTATGATGTGAAAGGATCTTCGAAGTGGAACATAGAAAATAATGGACATACAGGCAAGTAATGTCAAATTATATACTGCTATTATGGGATTAACCTGTGCCTTCACTTGGAACCATCTGTTCTCTTCTTGCATGACCTGGGCAAGGTGTTGGGTATCGCTACTGCTGCTGAAAAGCAAGGAAGCAAAAATAAGATAGTACACCTATATTTCAGAAATGAAATTCCCAGAAGTCCTTCTGGGAAGCTTTGTGGGAATTACCTAGTTCCTGGATTCTGGACATGGTGCTTTTGTGTCTCAGAAGAAATTGGTTCTGTGCATGTGCGGAAACAGAGCTTGAAAAGTCTAGAGGACATCTAAGTCAAACAACAGCTTCAGAGTGTGTTGTTTGTCTGCTATTACTAATTCTTCAAATAATGGGCTGAAAGCTCAGATTTCTCTGATGTGGATATAATCTATATGTGAGCTTGCTGATCAGCTACTTACTCATTCAGTAAACACTGAAGCAGCGAAGAGTAATTGAGCACTTTCACTTCCTCCACTTTCCTTCACTAAAAGCAATACTCATTACGATGCTTCAACTATATGATGCTAAATTACTTTAGCTTTAAAAACAAATCTGTTGTCCTTTAAAAAAAATATAAATAAAAATCTATAGGTGTTCTTAAAATCTTAGCTCAATTGTTTTAAGTGTCAAATCCCTAGAATGGAAAGTTGCAAGTGGCAACTCAGAATGGAAAGGCAGGAAGGTAGACAGCTGGGTAGATGTTCACAGCCAGAGATCCTCATTGAAAACATCAATATTTTGACAGATCATAAGAAAAATAACATTTCAACCTTTCCTTAGCATGTGGGTTAACGACTGTCCCATTCCAGAATGATATTCTAGAACATTTGTATTATGGTTGCTGTGTGTAGAAATGGCTTTTACATAACAATTATTATTCCTAAGGATCAGTCAGAGCTCTCATCCTTCCCAACCATAAAAAAACCAAAAGGATTTGGTTCTTATTTGGGACTTTTGAAATGTCTTCTTTCTGAGGGCAACCAATCCTTGTGCAAGAATTCATACAACACTGGAACTGTTGTTGCTTGAATTACAGCTGCAATTAGAAGCTCTACGTGAGCTTAGACTATTGCTGCGTTCAGTGATGCGCGGATAGTAAAGGTCAATGTCTCAAAGGTCCTGCAATCGAAATAAACAAAGCCAGCAAAGAGATGTTACTCACCCATTTACAGATAAAAAAAGCAAAGTAACTGAATGACTCACGCAAGCATCCAATTCACGTGGAATTCAGAACAAAAATGAAGTCTCTGGGGCTTCAAACCAGGATAAAACAATCTTTCCTATGGAAAGAAAAGTACTGTGCTTAATGTAGAGGTCTTAATAAGTAAATTTTAAAAATACATCCCAAATGTCTCAAGCACAGGAAATGATGGTGATTTATAGCCAGAAAAGTACCTTCTAAGAAAATTCTGGTTTGCTGTTAACAACAGATCAAGCATCACGTTAAGCAGATATAATGACTTAGATGCTCAGGCTTATAAGGTTGGACTTGATGATCTTGAAGGTCTCTTCCAGCCAAAATCATTCTATGGTTCTATGAAGTTGCAACACCTCTCTAAATTAAAACAGAATATTAATTCTGCCTAAAACAAGTGTTACAGTGCAAACAATAGGAGATGAAAACTATGCTTAAATACCAAATGAACTGCGATCGAGTTTGATTTTAAGAATACTTAAATGTTGCCCTAGACAAAAATATGGAGAAATACAGGATCTTCTGAAAGGTACAAGTAGATCTGACTCCTGGGGTTATAATGGCAGTGAACAAACCCCTTCAAATCCCCTCGGTGCAGCCAAGGAGAGACAGTTGATTACCCTCTTAACAATTAAATTAACCGATGGTGTTCCGAAGGATGTAGCAACGGATGCCATAAAAGTCTATAAACCCCATACCCTGAACCTTCAAAGCACTGCTCTGTCCTTTTCCTCCATTTTACAGGGGGAAACAAACATCATCCCATTGACTGCAGTTATTATTGCTTACTCAGCTAAGCGATGAGTAGTTCAGATCTCCAGCAAGTGAGGCTCTGCACAAGTCAGTCAATTTCACAGAGCAAATCCTAAGTAGAAATGGGAAAGCTGAGGGTGCTGTGCCCCAGAGGGATGCCCGAATGCTGGTTGCATATTCCTGGGAGGTGGGTTATGGTATTTCTCCCTTTCCTCTCCAACTGACCTCAGCTAGCAACTTGTAACAGCTCAGCTTCTGCTGAGGTGAACTGCTGGAACACTTGGTGTGAAAAACCAGGCCAGAACTTCAGGCTCAAGTGGACTCAAGAACACACATCTCTCTACTCTCACGCACTATTAACGCATGATCTGATTTTTTTTTTTTTTTTTAACAACTTACTTGTTTTTTCACAGTTAAAGTAACATTGAGCACACTGCCTAAAATTGGAGGTGGAGGTCTGGAAAGAAAATACAAGGCGATAGAATTTCATTTGCACTGGGGAGTCCCGCTCGGAGGTGTGCCACAATACCTCCCCGGCTCAGAGCACAGCGTAGATGGAGAGAAACAAGCCATGGAGGTAGGTGAGGCTGCTTGTGCGTGATGGCTTTTACTCAAGAACCCTGGCTTATAAAGATAATGCTGCACAAAAACTCACAGCCATTTCTATGAAACTCCAACAGTGAAAATAAAGAAGTGAGG
Organism: Megaceryle maxima; assembly: GCA_024605025.1. NCBI lineage: Eukaryota > Metazoa > Chordata > Aves > Coraciiformes > Cerylidae > Megaceryle > Megaceryle maxima. The sequence goes on along the minus strand of JANHGN010005204.1, from coordinate 119,157 downwards.
ACACATTGCTTGCTGAGCAGGACATGCAGGAAAACGCTCTAGTTCTGCAAGGGGAAGGCACAGGACAGACAGAAACCTGGAGTTACGTAGCCTTTGGGGAGGAGAAACACGGCAAAGTCTGTACAGTCTGAGTATACTCTCACACTGCTTATTCAGATTATATAGTCATTTCAACCATGAATCGACCTATGCAACTGAAAAAATACTTCCTAGTTCCAGTCTCAGACCAAGGGCCTTGAGCTGTCTGTCTGTCCCCAGTCTGTGAGCAGCACAGCAGCTCTGGCCCCACTGCAGCAGAGGTGCAGAGAAGCAGCCGGGCTGCTTGGACAGCCACGAACTGTAGAGCAAAATGGACAGATAATTGACCTTGACTATTGTGTTACAGCTTCATATTGTCCATATAAGAGAAGATGTTTCGGGTCTAACGGAAGCGAAGAAAACTGCAGCTGGCGTGGCTGTGCTAGGGTTCTTTATAAAGGTAGGTGGCCACATTTCTAATTTCACATCTCAAATCTACCAGCAATGTGGCTGAGTGATTGACTGTCTTAATAGGACAGTAGTCCAAGATCTAAAACTCCCAATCTTCAGCAGGCTCTCGGTGCCAGCACTTAGCTCCTTTACCCTTTTCTGCATTCTGCCTGCTGTTATCTTTTAGCCCTGTGGTTCTTTTTGGTTTATTCACAACTGATTTAAAGCAACTGGTTGTTGAGAAATGCATGATTCAGAATAAAAATATTTCCATTGCAGGCTGAAGAAGAAAATAAAAACTATGCAGCACTAATAAATGAATTAGAGAATGTTAAATACAAAGGTAAGATGCTTGCGTTGGTCAAAATGCAACATATATTTACTTCAAACACATCTACTGCCAGGTAGTTCATGGTCCAATCCTGTTCTAATTACAGTAGAGATTGTTACCTGAAAGCCAAAAGTTAAAGCTCAGTTTGCCAAGCGCTCAGAGCATCGCAGGTGGGAGAAAATCTGGTTCTCCATTGTTGCAGTGACAGAACGCCCAGCACTAGACTGAATAGTCCTGCTTCTGCAGGAGGAAGCTCAGTGGGAAGACACCCACGCAGAGCCTTCACGCCAGAGGCGTGGCAGCTCGTGCTCGGTGGGACCCCGTGGCTGGTAGTCAGGGATTTCCCAAGCAGCGCGGTGCGGCTGCCCCAGGCAGGGTGGGAAGCGTGTGCGGGGATGAGGATTCGCGTAGCCGCGAGCAGCAGCAGCTGCATTTGGAGACAAACATGAAGGGTACCTGAGGCCACGCTCGTTACAACCCGTATTTGCACGTGGTTTGTCCAGGGGAAACATCACAGATGGAGCCTTTGCCACTGAGCTCCCTTCTCCCACCTGAGGAAGACCTCGGGAAGTACTATCGGTATGAGGGCTCCCTCACCACGCCCGATTGCCACGAGGGTGTCATCTGGACAGTATTTGAGAAGCCAATTGAACTCAGTGTTTTTCAGGTAAGCCACAGAGGGATAGCCTGGAAGGTCTGCTTACGGTTAATTAACACAGGGTTGTTAGCTGCTCCGTGGCTTTGTTCCTGTGACACACACGTGCTTGGCATTAGCCTAACCGTAGTCCCTGGTGCCAGTTCTTGACCCTATTAAATCAGCTTTCAAAAAATGGCAGGAAAGGGGAAGGATGGGGAAATGACGATGTGAAAAGAAAGCCCAAAAGACCCCCAGGTGAACACCTCACTCAGCGCTTCCTCAGCAGCACTTCCACTGCTGTCAGCTGCTCATCCCCAGACTTCTCTGCTTTTCTCCTGCTGTTTTACCACAATACTAGGACAGAACACTTCAAAATAACAAACTTAGAGTCCATCAGCACCAGCTTTAAGCAGCCCATTCTTGTCCTACAGAGAGGAATAGGAGACTGAATCACGACTGTCTTGACAATAGAGATTGTACAGACTGATCAGCTGACAGAGCTCACAATGAACAATTCAGATGTCCTGGGGGGTCTCAGCACAAGCCAGCCTGGCACCATACACAAGAGTGAGCATCTGGCCAGCATCACACTGCAAGCAGTTAGACATTGGAAGCAGAGACAGAAATGCTAGTCCAATTTGTGTCACTGTGACGTGATGGACAAGGGCAGGACCACGTGTGTCACGAGGATTGGTGTAACCAGGTCCTTGGATAAAGCATTTGGCTCACACAGAAAGGAAGTCCTCGTGATTTCCAAGGCTAACAAGTCATCTGTTGGTGACCTCTGGCAGTAGCCTCCATCACATTGTTTCCTGCAAGGTTTAATGCATCCATACAGTTCAAAAGCAGAGATTTATAATACCACTATTTCCAGTGTTTCAAGGAAAAAGAAATTAATTTCTTTCTTTCTTTCTTTCTTCAATATCTACAGATTTCTCAATTTTCAACTGTCCACTTTGATGGGAAGAACTCAACTCCCATGGCTGAAAATTTCCGACCTGTTCAGCTCCTGAACAAACGAAAGGTGTACTGGTCCAGTGCCAGCAGCACCCCCCTGCCTCCCACTAAAGTTGTAATGCTGGTCCCAGTGCTTACGTACATCCTGAGTTCTCTTTTCCAATGAACACTTCTCACCTCCTTCAAAGTTTTGGGCTTTTGGGAATTGTTTGGGGTTTTTTAAATTTTATTTTATTGCTGGTTTTTTTTTTTTTGTTTGTTTGTTTTTGGTTTTGGTTTTGGTTTTGGTTTTTTGGTTTGGGTTTTTTTTGTTTTGTTTTGGGGTTGGGTTT
>JANHGN010005204.1:62378-108517 GCA_024605025.1 Megaceryle maxima | reverse complement strand
CTATACACAAAGTATTATAATATTTTTTTTTTTAATTGATCTGTAATAATTTCTAATGGAAATGATTTTAAGTTCATATTAAGTTTCAGTCTTCCCTGGGGCAGAAGGCAGGGGATCCACACACTCACTGCTAGTGAGACTTCTTAATGTGATGGGAGTTTGACCTTTTCACCAGTACTCAGTAATGCCCACTGGACTCTGAAGGTGGGCTCCTAACACCTCTACTGGAGACCAGCAGAAAACCAAGGGATTCAAAGACAGCTTTGTCAACCACACTGATTTCCACCGCTCCCCCCAGAACTCCTCTTTCTAGAAAGCTGCTCTCCACTCTTCATGTTTCCAGAGTCAGGCATTAACACCACTTTAACCCAGATCAGTTTGGAACACTGTTTGTTAAAGCAAGATGTTTTTATACACATTAAACCAAAGTGATTTATGGTGTGAATCTGTAACCCTGTCAGGATCATCTGTGTAAAGGCCAAATGTTCAAAGCTGATAGACTGAAGTGCACAGCCAGAGAATAACCTGCAACATGAGGGTGTATCCAGCAGATAACTGCAGAGACTAGATCAAAATACTAATATTCTGAAATAAAAATTCAATTAGGGGGCTAACAAAAGGAATAAAATCCCATACAGGGTACAGAACAGCACCCAGAAGTTAACACAGCCGTGCAGCATAGGAGCAGTACCATCTCCTGCAGAGAGCAGAGCTTTACTGGCTTTGAGGAAAAACACCCGTGAATCACAAGGCTCCCAGTTAAACTGTGAGGATAGATAGCACCAACCAGTTAAAGAACCCCAGCAGAAATAAAGGCTATGAGGACACTTGAAAACTGGTTCACTGGGAATCTATTCACCCTGAGCCAGGGTGTACAACTGCAGACGTGGAAGAACTACAAATAGTACCAGTGACCTACCCGTAACACGCTCAATTTTTGGTATTCCAATCATTTTGGGGATCCGAGTGGTAAAATGATTGGCAACTGTTTGGTACAGCTTGCAATGAATTGTCAGCATCTGTTGGTCCAGCCAGGGTAGGTGATCTACATTAAAAGCAGCTGTGGTAAAGGCAACTAAGCAGGTTGAAGGTCTCTGTAAATTGTGCAGGTTGTTCTCTAGCTGACAGGGCAGGACAGACAGCCAAAGTAAATCTGGCCTCTCTCTGCAAGTAGTCTTCCTCAAATACCTTTCTTTGGAGTAATTTTTTATTTTAGGCAAAATACACAAACAAAAGAAAATAACGTCGGCGTTTTACTATTGTGAGTGTGAATCCAAAATACCCATTATCACCCCCACCAAAATAAATTACTGCACTGGTCTGAAATGGTGGGAAACTTCAGTTTTCCTTTCATTCAGATGGAGAACGTTTTCTAGTTAGACATTCCTCTGGGATATATTTTCATGGATTCAGATAAAAGCTGACATTTTTTCATATCAAGGCTACATACATTAATTTCAGTGCTGTGGGAAACAGAAAAAAAAGAGTCCGATGAGAATCAGAAATGATCACTTTTATGCAAGAGCAATGAGCAATGCCATTTCCCATGGCTCTCCCAAAAGCCCCTTAAAACAGCAACTTTCCACAGACTTTTAGAAATAAAATAGCAGATATTTGTGCAAAGAATCTGTTTTCCTATTGGAATGACTGTGCCCTCTTTCTACAGGCCAGTAACTCTGTGCAGCATTTTTCCAGTAAGTAGTTTTATAAGACAGAGAATCCAGGTAAGAAAACACTCCCCTGTCCCCCTTCTCCCTCCTTTTTTCTTTTCTTTCTTTTTTTTTTTTTTTTTTTAACCACAGAGCAAAGAAAAAGAAGTTTTGTTTAACAAACTGGAGTAATCTGAAAAATCAGAGCTCAGGTTGCGTACGTGTCAGCTTTTCCATCACTGAAACTGTTCCCTTCAGCTATCCTGCATTTATTTTTAAAAGGTCATTAAGTAAGATACAAAAGGTGAAGTGCAACGTTACAGATTTATAACCTGCCTGTGCACTCCTTAGACAAAGGGTCAATGCTGCCTCAAACACAAAAGCTCTGGTGAAGAAGGTGTCTGCTTTCTACCCTGGAACATCAAAGCCCAGCAGTTAAAGGCAGAAAGACCAAACCCAGCTAAAAATGAAATATATTAGGAGGGGGATATTCCCCTCTGTGTTCCATCGCTTACCTTTAATCAATTTTCAATATATTTTATTTATTTATTTGAACTCTACCCTTCTTTACACTCAGCTTGTCTTCTGCCGTGTTAAAATACTTGCCACTCACACATAAGAGAAGCAACTGTAAAATACAACGTACATTTTTGTCCTGGTTAAATGAAACAGGTTAGACAACAGTCTGAGCTTCTTATCCCTACAGATTTTGTGCTAAAATTTAATCATTCTTCAAATCACCCTTAATTCTTACTATTGTAAACTGTGCTAGTTTGCCTCATGTCTCTTTTAGCAGACAAACCTCTGGATTATGCTAAAAGCAAAATTTAATGACTGCCTTAATGGAGTTGCTATTTGAAAATATCATAGTCCAGTTTATATTTCACTCATAATCCTTTGAAGAAATAGAGTCAAAGGTAAGACAGGGGGGTTGGCTATAGATGACCTTTAAGGCCTCTTCCAACCCAAACCATTCTATGAAGTTTAAACACCCAGTGTGGCAGCTCTGTTTGCATCGTGTGGTCATACTGGTCCTCAGATACACTGCCAACTTATTATCAAAAACCATCCACTCAAATTCCCTTTGTTACAGATTAAATACTAAGGCTGCCTATGCTCAAAGAGGATCTGGGCCCAAAGATTTATTCCCTTGTGTATGTCTTTTAAACAGGAACATTTTTATAATCAAAACTGAAGATAAAAAGGCAAGAGCACATGGCAAGCATTTACAATTCACTTGCTGGTGAGCAGGTTCGTAAACACGAGCGTGAGCTAATGGTGAATGTGCATCATTTGGGTCTTCCTGTGTGGGATCCTTTCCTGTCCCTAGGAGGAGCACGCTGCCGATACGACGTGAATGGTTTGGATTTAAAAAAATATATATAAATCCCAAGGAGTTTTATTCTAGATCAGAAGGGAAATATCATCTAACAGAAATTCATCTAAGTTTCTGTTCTGTATGCTGGTGGATCACAAAAGAAAACCTCCAGCATCTAGATGAAGCACTGAGCAAGGATTTAAATTGCTGCATGAACATCTCAATGTCAGAGCTTTAAAAGAAAGCCACTTCTACCCTTGTCAGTTGGGAAATGAGTCCAAACCACAGGAGGATTCAGGCTGGAAGGGCTCTCGGAGGTCTCCAGTCCGGCCTCCTGCTCAGAGCAGGGCTGGTGTGCAGTCTGGCCAGGCAGCTTTGGGCTCCAACCAGATTGTTCTTGTACATCTCTAGGGACAGAAATCCACAGCTGCTGTGTCAGCCTGTCCCCCTCCTGCACTGCCCTCCCACTGACCAAGCTTCTTGTACAAGGTCAGAACCACTCTTAACTCTCTGTGGTCTCCACCCTCTTGCTTGGGCACCTCTGCAATGACCCCCTCATCTGCCTTGACCTGGAGGGGGCTCAGAGCAGTGCCTGCTGTACCCTAGATGGGGCCTGATGAGTGCTGAGCAGAAGGGGATAGTCACTCCCCCCATTCTGGCTTGGCTCCTGCTACTGAGGCTCTGGGCACTCATCACCTTCCTTGCTGGCAGGACATGCTGCTGGCTCCTGCTGAGCTTGCTGTCCTCATCTTAATTCACTTCAAAGCAGCATCACAGCAGTAGATGTTCACCCAGGGCCCATGGCTGAGCTCTTCCTCCCTACCCCAGGCAAGCTTTCCTGCACAAACCCCTCTACGCTCCGGCGTGGCACTGGCACCCAGAGCTGGACACGGGGGCAATTGTCAAAATGTCACTGGAGCACGGTGCAGGAGGGATCTCTTTAACAATGTGAGGGTCAGATCTCTGTAATCACACTGTTCCTTGTATTGTCTCCTTACTCCAAACATCGTAATACAAACACTGTTTGTAAGGCTCTCTTAATTTGCCACTGGTGGTGTTGGATCCTGTTTCTGGCTCGGAAGCAGCAGCTTTCCTTTGTTGTTATCCAGTTCTTGACTAATGTGCACTCTCCAGTTTTCCTGCAGTTTCTCATTAGGAGGCCATGGTTTATTTATTACACATATAAATATTTTCTCCATCAAAATGCTGCATTAAGTGAAGGGACATTTTTTAACCTGGAAACAGACTCAGCCCTTGTGCACTAAAGATACAGAAGGTTGAGATGAATGCTGTGTTTTCTAGATTGTATTTCAGCAAATTTTAAAACAAAGCTACCCCTGTACCTAGAGCTGCTGAAATACTTGGCCATACTTCTCTCTGATGTTAAGATGGAGTTAAGCCCGTTGCCCCAAACCATTTCCTTGACTCCAAAGGGCTCCAACAGCTGCCTGGGCTTCCCACTTCCTGGAAAAGGACCTTAATCTTAGCGTGTTACACAGAACTGAGAGGCACCTTACCAGGAAATGCTGAGAGCAGTGTGGATGTTTTCTTGCCAAAACCTGGAAAGCACAGTCATCATACACAAGAGTTCCATGAGCCATCTCATTTGTACTTTGCACTCAATAAAAACCTCGTGCTGAAAAAAAAAAAAAAAATCAGAAGTACAAAGATAACTAATATTGCTTAGCTGAGTACAGGGAGTCCTGTGTCTGCAGAGATCAGACAAACACTGAAAAAATAAAGGCTGGGAAGCATTTGCTGCCTTTTTTTTTTTTTTTTTTTTTCCAGGGGATGGAACTCCCTGAACTCTGATAAACAAAAGCAGCATGTGCCCCACCTAGGGACATCTGTTTGCTCTGCAGCCCGGTGCTGAAAGTCCTAAGGCGAGGGTCAGTAAGTCAGGTAACATGGGACAGGAGATGCAGCTGCCTTCGTTCTAGTCCTACCATTTTATATTGACAAGAGACACGAGTGGCTGGAACCAGCACTGAGGGTTAGAGCTAGAGACGAAGGAGAACATCAGCCTGAGAGGTTTCAGGAACTGCTCTGAGGTGTCACACACAGTGCTAAAGGTCGGGGAAAACCCCGCACCGGTCCTTGAAACCGTGTGGTCCCTTTTTGTCTGCCCCCAGACACTGACTGGAAAGGAAGGAACGACTTTGGTGGAAGCCACCACAGTGGTAATCAGACTGGAAACACCCAGCTTCAAATCCGTTGAAAGGAAGCATTTAGCTGTTAAGAGATCTGTCTGCAACAACCCACAGCAAAAAGAAAAGTTGCGTTTGGCCGTTGTTTTCACCTCGGGCTGGATGCGCTTGTGTACAAGAAGATTCTTTTCATACTTGTTTATTTACCTCTTTTTAGTCTTCAAATGATTATCCACGCGTGCTTTTGTTGTCTGTGCACTTCTCACAAGCTTGAATAAACACAGGGAAGCAGCTTGGATTGGTTTTCTCCCCATGCCTGTTCCAGGGGCATCACCACCGCATCGTGTCAGATGTAACTGCTGCCAGCGACTGATTGCATGAAAGCACAACAATTAACTGAAGTTTAACTAATTAATACAACTTTTCCTTGTGATTTTCAGTCTCGAGGTCACTTTTCCTGACATTTCAATACGAGTACAGTTGATTTTCCAGTATCCTTTCAACCCTGCCTTTAGAGGAGCTGTTACCTGAGCTTATGACACGTCCCACGGACACTACGATGTCCTGCTCAGTCACCTTTCCTGAGACTGCCAGGATCTTTTTTACCCAGAAAAAAAGGACTCAATTGCAAGAACAGGGAAAACTGTCTCAATGATAAACATTGTTTAATCCCCAAAAGACAAAAATCTCCAGTTTCAGTGTCTATATGATAAAACCACCAGGATGTCACCCACCAGTTCTAGTTTCTTTGCAAGCTGCTCATGAAGTGAGCAACTATCAGGAGCAAGAGCAGCACCGCTAGATTCTACAGGTATGCTCCACAAATTTAGATTTATATTAAATCCAGAAGCACCCTTCATGTATTTTCTGGTTTGTGACTGATTTTACTGAAGGGATCTCATCGAACCTTGCTTTCAACTTTCACAAACAGGAAATCTTTTACACGTGAACACGGAAGTTGGAGGCTTGGCCCAAACAAAAGGCACAATCTTCCAAGCTTCTGACAGGTTTTTATTTTCCTGAGATTATAAATCAGCAGGCATGGATGACTGCATTTCACCAACTTCTTGCTTCAATTTACTGGGCCTAAGGGGAAAAGTGTAACAAAAGCTGCAGTTAATCCATAGGCGGCTGGCTGGCCCGGGCCCTCGGCCAGCCGGGGCGGCTGTGCCCACAGTCCCTGTGCTTTCTCAGGACACACGATGTTCCCGAGCTGTAGATGAGGGATAGATTGATGCTACAGAGAAAAGCAGCGACACAAACTCCTGCACCAACCCAAGGGAGTGTGGGGAGCGGGAGGATACACTCCAGCCAGAACCAGCAATTCCAGAACAGATGCAAATAGGATTAAGATGAAAAATAGTTGAGGAGTTGGCCTTTTGAGATCTAAGGGGAAGCGAGAGTGGTCAACTCCTTTAGGTAGCAGCAGTTGGTGCATCTGTGCTCCCTGCCCGCTGGGGTTCTCTCCCTTAACGTTTTTTGCCTAAGAGGTACTTTCCCTGCTGTGTCTTTCCTGCTCCTCCCAGGAGGAAGACCAAAGGCTATGTGGTTGATGGGCATTACTCCAGGTTTAAAGGAAGGTTTCTCAACTACCTTCAAGCGTAGGCCATGTATTTTTAGCACTTCAGACACACATCAAGGTACGTGGGCAAAATTCCAGCACATCTCTTTCCACAATTGCTCCTCTCTTATAAAATGGGCTCTGCTAATTTCAGAGCCCTTTTCTGAGTCTCGTACAAGTTTTGATCTGGGAAGTAAAAAGCCTTCAAGAGCAGTGGCTCCAGCTTTTTTGGCAGTGATGTAATCCCTTTATTTACTTAATGGCCTTGGTACACTTCTGAATCAATAAAAGCTCTACTACTGAAAACAGCACCTATAAACATCTCAGGTGATTAGAATTCTTAACGGTTTTTAAATTGCGCTTTCAATAAAAAGCCTTAACAGAGAAAATTCATTATAGAAACAACTACAGATGGCATTCTTTAATTCAAATTAAAATTTCAATATTTAAAATGTAAAAATAACTCAAATGACACCGTGGAATTACCATGCTTGTGAAAAACTGTGCATGCTCTGAACAGGTATCACCCAGCAGTAAAGACGACTGCCCCGAGCGAGCGTCATCGTTTAATGCTGCACAACTGCCTCAACTGCAGCTGGTAAGTGCAGCAAGAGATGGCTTCATTGCCAGAGCCACCAGCATCTCCAGCATCATCCTTGATGATACTGATGCGTGCTAATCCTTGCTTAAATAGCCATTTAGCATCTTCAAGGGCCATAAAATAAGAACAATAGTTCGTTTCCAGCTAAACAATCACAGTGTTTTTGGGAAACATTCAAAAAAACAAACAAAACCCAAGCGATAGTGACTCATGACAGACCAGCTTACTGTGGACTTTGGTCCAGTTGCCAACTCAACCAGATTTACTTCCCTTTTGGAAAAAAAAGCGTGACAGTAATTGCAGTAAGTCTCTCATGGTCAGTGTCTGCGTGGAGGAAATGTCTCAACACTACAATCAAGAAAATAGGTGAGCAAACAGATGTAGAAGCAGGGGCAGGAATGTATCAGTGCACCAAGACTGCACACCAAGTACCTTCAGATCCTCGTTTCAAAGGCCCTGCTTCCAAGAGCAAAGCCTGCACGTCTGTAAGGGATCATTTCACTTTTGAAAGGGATTGTTTTCTAAGAATAAGTGTCATTATTATTAACAGCAATACTGAAGGGGGGATTCAACTGGGAAAATAACACTTACCTTTTGTAAACAGTAGATTTTCAGATGAAATTATACTGCAGGTACCATCTGATGGGAATCTTCAGCACATGTCATTGAAAGATTTGTAACTTCCTATCAAACCTTCCAATGATGGAATCTTCACATGATAATCCCATTACTTTTGGAACATTTTGGGGAAAAAAAAAATTATTTAATTTCTGTTAAACTCAAAAGGAGCCACATTTACCACAGCATGAGAAGCTGGAATAAAATCAATACAGCTCAAGTTCTAATTTTCCAAGTACGCAGGCAAAAACTAAGCAATTATATATTTAAAAAGACATTTAACTTCCCCCCCACACACACTTAAATAACCTGAAGAAGGATTTGCAAGGGTAGGTATGGAGGGATCCCAGGGGCAGGCAGTGTGCTTCTAGGTCATCTCACTTCAGATCTATCAAAATGACACCTCTGAAAAAACATCAGAAGCCCAGAATTCATGTGGTTTGGTGAACTGGTTATTCAGGCTTATTTGTAAGAAGGTCTCACACATACCCTCTGTCATATATGCAAGCACACATTTTAAATGATTACATGGAGTGACTCCATAAAAAAAAAAAAAAAAAAAAAAGAGAATGACCTTAAAAGGAAAACTAAAATAGCTTAATGCTTAAAAGAGCTGAAATATTTTGGTACTTATAACTAAGTGCAGTGCTGGACAAACTGCCCAGAACTGCTGCGTGCTCACTCACACGTCCCAATCTTTTGGATTGCCAATTCTGTGCTCTTTTCATTAAGCTGAAAAGGAAATGTCAAAGCAGGAAAAGAGCTATTAAAAATTATCTGACAAGAACTGACACTTCATCTGCATCCACAGTATTTAATTTGTTTGAATAATATAGTTACAGATAAACAGGTTCACTCCATATACAATTACCAATACCTTTGTTTTAATACAGCTCATATTCCAGTACATCAACACTATTTTATTTACAAGGTATTTATGTACATTAACATCTTTCTAAAGTCAGTGCATTGTCAATAAGTTTTATACAATAATTTACAAAGTGAATGTAGTTAATAGTTAACTTAATAAATTTACTACTAATTCATGAATTAATTTAATTTAAAAAAATTAATTACAACCAATGTAACAAACACAGAAGATCAAATAACATTAGTAGATTGTGCTACCTGCTTAAATAAAACATCTGAAAGTAAATCAGTTGAAAATCATTCACTTTTCATGGAGTTTGTGGAGGGAGGAGTAGACAAATGGGTATTGAAAAAGCTTCTAAGCTAGAAATTCACGTTTGCTTTTCTTCAGTCTCAATGTTTAGACCACTTTAAAGATAAAAGACCATATAGGATAGGGAGCAACACTTCACAAGTAAGACAATACTTATTTTGGAACCGATCTGTTGTCCCCAGAGAGGTGTGACCTCCAACAAAGGCAGGGAGGTTTTCACCTGAGTAAAGACAACAAGATCAGCTGATGTAATTTCTTAAATGGATAAAACTCGGATCTCTCTGGAAGTTATAAACTTACTGGTGGGTTTGGCATTCTCATAAAACACATTAAAATGTATCCAAACATTTATTTCAGAGATCAACCACGTTAAGCATCAATTTTGTTAGTGAAGATACAAAATCTAAAGAATTTGGAAGATGCCATACGATGAAATTAGTAAGCTGCTTAGACTTCAGCTAAAGAACAAAAGGCTGAAAGAGTGAAATTCATTCAGATATGCAAACCATTTAACACTGAACATGTTTAAAGAAATGCCTACTCAAAAAAATAACCATCTTTTTTCCAGTCTCTGCTAAGACTTGATCATGCTTTCCTTCGTGCAATAAGCCTGTTGACTTTAAAGAGCATGTTGCAAGGGCACGGAAAGCAATTCTGGCTTATTTGCAAGTATATGCATATAACATGTTTGGGGAAAAAAAAAAAACAAACAACCAAACCAAAACAAAAGGAAAAAAAAAGGAAAAATAATTTGAAAAGGCAACCAAATTTTGAAAATAAGAAACTCCATTAAATTATGAAAACAATTAAAAAACCAAACCAACCTACCTATCCATGAATGCTACGATAGCTACCTGACAGCCACAGCTTCTTATTTGAAATACACAGTGGATAATTCACAGCCATTCAACTCCCGAGCCCTTACAACAACAAAAACCAAACCATGTTCTTGAGTTTAATCACACGAACTTTTAAAAGTGCAAATTTAAAAGCAACACCAGTCATGAAACATAAGCTCACGCATCTTTCCTTCCAAAAGCTGGGAACGTTTTGTGCAATGTGCACATTTTAAGACACCGTGTGTGTAATCACAACTACTCTCTTCAACCTGAAGCATCTCAGTAGTTTGAGATACCGCTCTCCAGGCAGAAAAAAACCATTCCTGCACCATGCTCATTTGCACAGCCAACACGTGGAGAAAACACTACTATAATAAACCATTTGAGTGTCAAAATTAATCTCTTAAATTATGATTTGGTTGTGCTCCCAACATACAGAAAGAAAGCAACAGACCCACATTAGTGGTGGCAAAACTGTAAAACTTCTCTTACTCTTGATAATTCTTTAAGTTTGTGCACTTCTCATTCTCTTGCTTTCCCTGTTTTGCCAATAAAATGCAATAAAACTGCAGGAAAAAGGAGGTAGCAATATCATGTTGTCCAAAGACAACACTACAATTTTTTTTTTCCCCGTTATCTTAAACCTAAAGAGAGCTGTAGGGGGTTGTTAGAACAGTTGGTAAACTCTACTTTGTTTAGCTCTTACTTGGACTATTTAATTTAGCTCATTTGGTCCTAGTTGGCTTTTCTCAAACCATTTTATTTAAAGGCCAATGGCAGTCTCAGCCTGATGTCTAACATCAGAAATGTTTAGAGCATGTAGTGAGCTAACAGAACAAAACAATGCTATCTTTGTATTAACTGCTATTTAATTAGGGTTTTCTTCTTGTGCTTTCAGATCACAGGGTACAATAACTACACTTAAGTTATCTGTTTCAATCACATTTTTGCCAAATGTAAGCGCAGGGATCTTATCCCTCACGTTCTCAACACGGCCCATGGAAGAGCCTCCGCTCACTGCAAAACACAGTACTTCTTATAATCGGACTCAAAATCTTCATCCATGCTGCTCGTGTCTGCCATCTTTTTGCCGTCTATCTTTGGCAGAAATTGTGCATAGTCTACCCCCTGCTGCTCGTAGAAAAGAATGTAGGCAGAGTCGGTGTCGATCTCGTCGGGGTGCAGCTCCTGAGAAAGGGAAAAACGGGGTCTGAAATAGGCAACGGGACAAGCGTGCTACTGCCACTAAACTTAAATACACTCAACTGACCTAGAAACAGTATTTTTAACTGTTTATAACAAGAAGAATCCTATTTTCTGTCTCCCTTATTACAGTTATCAAGCTCCATTATTTACTTCAAAAGTAGGATGAGTTTTATGGTGATAAGTGCAAATGCTTAGAAATGTCAGAACTTAAGACAGCAACTGAATACAAAACTGCTAGCATCATGAAAAAATATTCTTGGGACTTCCATTTTTAGTCATTTTTCCTTCTCTGTACAAAATAAGCATCTTTCTTTAACCGTGGTAGCAGCTGATGAACAGATGTTAACTTGAAAAAAATCTCATGTACAATTTCAGTCAACAATTTTAATGTTTATCTGATGCAACTTCTGAGATGCTCATGATTTCAAAGGACAGTTCTCACCAAATGTAAATTTCTTTTTTCTCTAAGTAATCAGGAAGAAACTTACTTGCTACAGAAATAAATTATTTACCTTACAGCTACTGTCATTGTAGCAGTACCACTTGTTGTTCGGGTTTTTGGCATAAGTGACATAATGACCCCCTCCCATAATTCCTGAATGGCACTGAAGAAAACAAAGAAGAAAATAAATTCTGGATCAAACATCAAAGCCCAGAATTTACAGAATAAATGATTGACAAATTCATTAAGTGAGTGACAAGGGATCGTGACCGGTCTATACATCTGGAGCTGACTCACGTTATATACTCGTGGAGGAAAAATATTATGCAGGGATTGATTTTTTTTTGGTTGTTTATGGCAAATTTATTTTGCTGACAATGGCTCTACTTTGTTCTCCTTCTCAACAGACCACTACTTTCTCTAATGAAAACAACAGTGTAAGTGCATTTAGTCAAACCAATGCCACATAAAGACAGTTTGCTCGATAAAAAAAGTCCACTTACCGAAATTGCATATAGATTGTAAATAGGGTTAACACACACTTCTTCTCTTTGGTCATCTGTAGCATCATCCTCACTGTGGTTATCAATTTGACCGTTGATGCTGCCATTGCTATAGGCACTCTGCTCACAGATGTATCCGTTGGTGAGAGTCACCTCATTGTCCTGAGCAGTGTATAGCTCGCTCTGGCTACCACTCAAAATCTGCCCTCTGGTCAGAGCATCCCCTTGATCAGCAGCAAATCTCTGCTCCTGGTCAGTACCGTTTTCTTTACTTGCATCCAAATTTTCTTTGCTGTTTGACAGTTTATTTTTACCCAGTTGTGGTAGCCGCAGACGCCCTTTACCTCTTCCTAAAGTCCTTGGGCTACTATTTGGGCTGCTGTTTTTACTTGAAGGACAGCTGGTTCCACTCTTCCTCCCCAGAGATGGAGATGCTAAAACAGAAAACACATGGACTACTAAGATAAGTAAGCAGATAGTCTAGATTTATTTTTTTTTATTTTTCAATAACAAAACATTAAAAAATGTTTCACTGCAACTAATGAGTAGTATATAAAAGCAAAACTACATTTGCACACACAAAGATAGTTGAGTGGGTTGGGTTTTTTTTTTTTTTATGGTAAAGCTTCCCTAAGCTTTCCAGGACAAACAACAACAGAAATGAGCCATGCAAAATAAATGCAGTGCTTCGGCCAAAGAAACATAAAAATTCTGTTCGAGTTTCCCCCGACCCCCTCGAAATATCAGTGTTGACTGGAATTTTCTGTAATTATCACCTACCTCTGATATTATTCAAGACAGTAGTGTTAAGGGAGGATGGGCTTCTGTTCAGGGTGTCTCCTTCTTCTGGCGTGTAAGTGACCTGCAGATCTGTTTTTCTAGGCTCCCCTTGGAGAGTCCGTGGTTCAGGAAGGCTGTCAACCTGGAGTGTTAGCTGCTTTCTCTGAAAATGACTTGGATCCCTTTGTACCAAAAAGGCACTTGGGTCAAAACTTTCTCTGGGAAATTTAACAATTTTCTGGGATTTTATCCAGCGGCCATTTACAAACTGAAATCTCTTCAGGTGAATGATCTGAGGAGAAACATGTCAGAGAAAATTAAAGGAGGACAAATTACATCACAGGGAGTAATTTAACTGTTTAAAAATAATCTTTCCCAAGCCATCCATTTTATCATATGCTAACAAATACCAGTAACAATGCTGTGTGTGACAACTGGGACTTGGGGATCAAACTGATAGAACATGGAACTAGTATTTTCATGGGAAAATGATGGAAACGGTTGCTCCAATTCAGTGATCAGCACGCCGTGTTTTGAATAACTACCAAATTTGAAAAGCAACAAATGCAGGTGTTATACAACTAGACAAAAGATCACGTTACCGGAAAGCCTGCCTAAGTGTGAATTCTATGTCAGAACAGATGACACTGAATGCAAAACATCACCATTTCCTGCAACGTATCAGCTGCAAAGTTTCAAAAGGCTTTGAGGTTTGTTTGCCTGCATTGCAGAAATGCACAAAGCAAATTATGTCAATACCTGTCCTGAGACTGTGAACAAAAGCAAGTCTTCTTACTCTGAACAAGGAGACATACCTAGCAATTCAAACTTGTGACCAATGTACTTTGCTTTTGTTGCTGTAGAGGAAAACTACACAAGACCGTACCAAAATAGGGGGAAGTCTCCAAAGATCCAGTTTTTTGGTGGCCAGACAATGGGTCTTGCATTTGGAACAGTAGTACATCTCATCCTCCCCCAGCTCTTCCTCACTGGTGAAGGCTCTGAGACAGCTGTCCAGGTTGATGGGCTCTGCTTGAGCTCGTCGGCTTTGTTCAACACTTTCGTGTTCTTCTACGATCTAAGGTGAGATAAAACTGTCTCTGACTTGGAAACATACACAAACTGCTCAGGGAAAGGCTCTAGTCCCAGTGTCATACAAATAATGTCATGTATTTATTTGGGATTAAAGATAAAAACTGGCTGCACTTGTTTCAGCAGAAATTTATTTCTATTTTGAAAAGGCAGACACACAACTAATGCACTGTCCTTATTCTGGGGTTCTGCTTACGAATTATCCACAAAGCAGGAGTACACAGATCAACTCCTAGGTCTGAACAGCTATTCTAGATTAACTCTGCTGTAGGATTACCTTTAGATATGTTTTGTTGACTCAGTGAGGAAATAGGTTTACTCATGCATAACTGTTTAT
Organism: Megaceryle maxima; assembly: GCA_024605025.1. Classification (NCBI taxonomy): domain Eukaryota; kingdom Metazoa; phylum Chordata; class Aves; order Coraciiformes; family Cerylidae; genus Megaceryle; species Megaceryle maxima. Next base: position 94,241 of record JANHGN010005204.1, on the reverse strand, counting down.
AGCACTGGTGCGCTTAGAAAACGTATCAAATTAACATTTTTGGAATATATTGTAGAGGCTAGATGAAAAACAACTCTGAACAGACAGAAAACACACTACCACGTGTTCTTAAACCCTTCCCTTCCACATTACAGTGATGCAGAGGTCTGACATTAGGACATGGCAATTTATCCATAGTACACTATTCAACGGTTACTAACTTCAAGAGAAAACGGACAAAAGCAGCATGAATTTCAAAAATAATTAAAAAATTGGTGAACTGGGCAGTGCTTCAGAGCTATTAACAAGGAACAAAGGGTTGGCATGGAGATTTTACCCGTTCTTGCGACGTCTGGTAGCGCAGATGGAGTGCTGTTGGATCCCAGTCGACAGCAATGTAAGCATTCCCAACACAAGCTCGATCTTCTGTGCACTCAATTTTACAGCCACGGCAAAATCTAAATCAAAGTTACACGTGCTAAGTCAACTGTCCAATAACTAAGCTTTACATTAATTCACACTCCAGTTCTGCTCCTTATTTTGTAACATATGCACTCTTAAAGTTTCAGGCCTTGCCTTTAGTTTAAGAGAGGCATTTCTCTAAAGCAATGGTCAGTGTCAGTTTGCTGATTTACTACAAAACTTTATTACAGTTATGAGAAGCTGAAGCAGTTGGGTGAGCTCAACCATCTACCCACGTATACCTATGACACCAAAAAACTACTATGTTCCATCTCCACCAGTATTTTACAACATGATAGCTAATGTAATTTATTATCTAGCTGTAAAGGACAATTTTTTTTTTTTTTTTTTATTATTATTTTTTTTTTTAATGAATATATGGTCTGAATACCTCCCAGCAAGGCTCTGGAGTTCTCATCAGCATGTCTCTGTTTAGGGAAAAATCCACATGTGCTTCCTGGGTGAATTTCTTATTGTCCATTTTAGTTCTTACTCTTCAAGTGGTACCAAGAACCAGCGTCTAAAAGTTTGGTTTTGTGTGAAAGCCCCACAAATGACCCAAATATAGACATATATGTGCCTGCACATAAACACACTGAATTCTGTAAGGGGTTAAGAGGTTTCTGATAATCTCACATCTCTCTCCTCATTTAAAGTTTCTGTCAGCAGAGCTTTCAGCTCTCCAAGTAATAAAAGCTATACTACAGGCAAAGTCTGTCACGTGAGAGCTCGGGTTAAATTAGATTGTAGATCTTTATTGTTTGATATTACCTCTGAAATATGAAACATACCACAAACCCATTACCATAAATTACACTTCTGCTGGAAGGAATCACTTCCTTACATCTAAAAAGGACAATTTACCTGTACCATGGACACCAAGCACAAGAATTTCCATCCTTTTGAACTACCCTCAGGGTGAATGGATACTGATACCCCATGCTGTCATCACTGAAACAGAAGAGAACACAACATGAAATAGGAGCACTCACCCAGATTGGCAATTACTTTCCTTCACTGTACTTCCTACATTTACTTAAAAAAAAAAAAAAAAAAAAAAAAAGAAAGAAAACCCTCCAAAATTATACTTCTGATTAGATTAAGCTATTAAAGCAAGACCTGCCCATGCATCACCTACATTTGTCAGATATAATTCATTATCAATCACTGGATAAGAAGGAATCAAGCAATTTGTGTAAAGCCAACCTTGAAGTGCAGCTAGAAGGTACACCAGATTTAACTGTATTAAAAAGGATTAGAAGCTATTTTTAATTATTGCCATTATTAAATTGCAGGAATCTAAACCAACTTCTTACAAAAATAGCCCACTAAATGGAGTCTGCAGGCAGAATGCATTTGGTGTAAAAGCACACACAATTATTCCTACAGTTGTTGACATTTAAAGCTTAATTATAGATTAAAAAGCATATGTTCATTCAACAGAGGTATTATGAGAAGCCAAAACTGATAAAGATGAAGACGAAAATCGTTTTAAATCTTGCAAGTCTAAGCCACCGTGTTATGCAACTGAACTCACCAGTCCTGCGCGTGATTACTGGCTTCCTGAGGAGGGAGGGGGCTGGCCAACCTGGAAACCTGAATCCACACTGCATCATACAGGTCTTTTTTCCGCGTGTGAACTGTACAGGGAACAATGAGTGGCATTCCAAAGAGACTGGGACGATTCTTCTGAGATGAAAGAAAATATAATTCTGTCCGCATCTGTGTATGGGAAATACAAGAATGACTCAGATAAGCACGCATTAACTCACCTTAGCAGAACTGCTAGGATGCTGACCTTATTTATTTCAGGCTGTAGCAATTAACATAAACCATTAATGCTATTAAAAGTGCTCCATCTCAGCAAGTTTTTCCAGTATTAAACACCATAAATTGTGATCATTAACCTGAGAACTTTTTTTTCATATGATGGTAATGTTATTTAGGCATCAGGACACATCAACATAAAGCTGTATTTCAGCCATCTACAGTAACTTGTGTTTCATACGATGGATATTTCTTTCTTTTCCCACCACACAGTGATATCCTAATGCAGACACACACCTAATGATGCCAATACTTATCCCCAGATGACCTCTACTCTAGGCAAGCTAATGCAAGCTGGAGAAAGAGAATCTTTATGTCTAGAGACATTGCACACAGCTTATTCCAAGCAGACAAACCAACCTTCATGCTACATCTCCCATGTGTAAGAGAGTTTCAACAGGCTGGCTTAATGAACAGTGAATAGCTACCACCTTGTGTGAGTGTTATTCAGTTAGCCCTTTCCATTGATAAGATCCTGGAATAGCTTCCACAAACAATTTTTACTGGTTCTTAAGCTATGTAACTACCAGTTTGCAATGGCTCAAAGCATTATATCAATCACTGCTGAGATTCAGCAAAATATGAAGGAAGGTAACAATGCAAATACTGGTTAGTGGCCACCACTTGAGAGAATAAAGCAAAAAAACCCTCACAGAAACACAAAGAAAAGAGGGTTAAAGTTAAATGGCCTCCTAGCCCACATCCACCAGGCTTTAAATGTCAACAGACTGTAAAGCCTGGACCCGGAGCAGACAGAATGTGTGGCTATTTGAGGTGTTCAGTCATCCAGCTCTGACATTTAGAGAGTTCAACGTAACTACAGATGTTTTTACTAGTAGTTCATGCTTACAGAATGACCCAGGAATAGACTATATATCTTCACTCCGTTTCCATGTAAGAAATAAGGTTTTTCCACATAATGGGAAAGAAATGCATTTCTAGTGGCTCCCCTAATGACTTTTTTTTTTTTTTTTTCCCCTGCTTAAAGAATCTGGAACATTTAATCAGGGAGTTAGCAAATGCCTGGGTAGGCATCTCAGCATTAAAGAGCTGGGAAGCACGCCAGTACTAAGGAAAGAAAAATACACCAATACGAGACAGAATGATTTAAATTTACAAGAGTTGTGCTTCTCTAGAACTTGGTGCTCCCTTAAGAGGGAAATGTATTCCTTGTCCCTCCTCTTAAGAAATGAAGATTAATTTATCATATGGACACTAGGAAAAAAAAAAAAAAGTAATCCTTGCTGACCTGCTCTCAAAGTGTGTTATGCAAATGCAAAATCCACTAACCATTTTTCTGTGGACTGCAATGATATAGCCTGTACATGGGCTATCCGAAAGCGAGGGCACGTGACCGTTGAGAGCCCAGTTGGCAAGGTTATGCTCTGTTCCACATGGCACTACAGTATTTGGCATTCCGTTTGGAATTAGGGGTGGTTTAAGAAGGTCCCCATTCATCATTATGTTGGGTGCTCCATTAGCTGATGGCCCAGTCGAGACATCTGTAGATAGACAATTACATTCACAATCATCTACAGAACAGATCAGAACTTGTGATTTTTATCCTTTCCATTCTGTTCAATGCATTTCATGAAATGTCTTCTACTCTCCTTAAGACCAACATCTAACCATTTACTGGCTCACGACTTTGCAAAGTCAGAGCATGCAAGAGCAAAGAATAACAGAGGTGTTTACACCCAAACACGAAACCACAACCAATAAAACCAAAACCATGCTTCCAATTTTCAGTATGTTCTGCCTCAGAGCCAATCCACAACAAATAAAATATTTTCAGTGTTTCTTGTGTCTTTAATGCTAGGGTTATAAGTAGAATAAAGTGATCTTCAGACTACTGTCCTAGAAGGATCACAGACCATCAGTAGATACTGAGACTGCTCACAGTTGCGCTGAGATTAACAACTTTTTATTTGTCTTTTCTTTAATTGTCACTGTTTGCTTCGTAATAAGTAGTTAAGGTTTTCTCCTGAATTTCTCTGGTACTTAAGCACTGTGGATTGTAAATGAACAGGAAAATAAATGCTTTTACCTGTCTGCACAGGACTTGATGCTGATGTAGGGGATCCTGGAATTGGTATTTCAAACGCACACAAAAACCCACTCACTGATAACCGGACTTTCTGGTTGTCTTGAGGAAAGTTCTTCAGCAAAAAAAGGAGGAGTTAGTCCAACATGTACGTACTTCTATCTGCAGCTCCCAACCCGGGTTGTTCTTTTGAAAACAGGGTATCTGCCAGCTCATCTCTCCCCTCCCATCTGCTTTCTTACACCTTACTAGAAGGTAAAAAGGAGCCAAGCACACTCCTTCGCAGGTCTCTGCGGCAAGACCTGAGAGAGTTGTTAATGGTTCTTAAAACACACTTAAGAGCAGAGCACCTAGTTTCAAGCAGTTTTAATCCTGTTCAATGACAGCATAAAAAAATAAATATATATAGGCACACATAGATGTACACACTAAAGCCACTCATTATTTATGCCTCCAATGTCTTGACAGCGTTTGAACTCAAAGCACTCAAACATGAGATTACCTCAAGTTTATTTTATCCTTTTTTTTTCCCCTAAAAGTCTCATTAGCAATCAATTCAATTAAACGTCTGCAAGCTTCTACATCACTATTAATTTTGTTTACAAGGGATTTATTTTAGCTCAGTTTACTTGGATTTTAGGTCTATTTAAAGCAAACCAAATTATGATTTAAGAACTAAATAAAAGTTGATACAGAGATAACACTAGGCTTTTTTATCAAATTATTTCACAGTTCTTGTAAGCAAAGCTTAATGTCAAAAAAGAACGAAGAAATATCCCACTGTACACAAATAACAAGACAAAAATACCAGGAGTATGTTGCAGCAATGATTAATTTTTTTCCTCCTTACCTTTATATTGGAGCTATGCACTTCTGCAAGTAGAATCTGTTCTGGTTTTAGCCCACAGAGTTCACTTAACTGTTTTTTCAAACCTGTATACTTTTCATCCATGTTCAATCTCAGGCCGTATCGAACGGGAGTAGTACCATCTAATTTAATTACTTTAAAGGGAAAAAGAAACACACTGGTCAGCAAAACAAGGAAGTTTTAATGAGAACAATACATTACAGCTACTTACTAAGAAAGTATTTTTTCCCCCAACTTGGAGATATGATTTTTTTTTTTTTTTTTTTTTTTTTTTTTACATTTTCAAGTCAATTTTCAGGGTCATTTTTCCTTCTACCTGTTTTCCAACAATACACACGCTCTTCATGGCATAGATCGTGACCCATGAAATATTTTGTGTTTGTACATTCCCAGCCAGCCCTTCTTTTTCATTCCAGGCAGATTTAGGACAATCTCCACAACACAGTGAACAGAAGAAAAGTTTTCAGAAACTCCATTTGACATGTTTCTGCATTAAGTCCTTTAGTCAAGACTGAAAATGGGACGCCTGTGTTCTGTTTTTAAAGGTTTTGTTGTAGCTTTATTATCCCACTGACAAGTTTATAGGGAATCAAACACTACTACTCACCTGTAATTTCTAGGTGCATGTAGCTGTCCATTGGCAAAGGCAAGGATAAAAAATTAAAAGGGTCAAATCTAACACTTATATGTCCACAAGTTTTACATTTCACTTGTGACTTCAGCTGCCCATGAAATAAATCTACAACAATGGACCTGTTTCTTCTCAGATGGTTTTCCCAGGCCTAAAATGAAGTACAAGAAAAAAACCAAAACAAAACAAACAATACTAAGTTAGAAACTGAAAGAAGTAGGACATGCTGGAAAACTCCAGTCTCATTGGCCTATGGAAGTCAAATTATTTTTATAGAAGAAAATTCTAATAGAGAATATTTAGTTTCAACAGGAGCAAAGAGAAGTTATTTCGCGTAACACGATAATCAAGTTATAACATAAAGTACTTCTGAAAGGTTCAGCATGTATCTTAAAATCTGATACTCCATAATTCTGAAGGAGTTATTCCAAATGACTGTGAAGTATCATCTTTATACCTTTATTATAATCCTAAAGATTCATTTTCAGCTCAAAGGTGAAACCAAGCCCTTAAATCAGAGATCCGACGAGTTCCAAAATACAGTACAGTCCTGAAAGACTACTGCCACAGCCAGCTCCACAGCTTAGAGCATAAGGAAAAAAAAAACACCCCCAACAAAACCACCCCAACAAAATAGCAAACAAACCACCCCCAAACTCAAAAATTTTAACCCATACCTCTGCTGCTACTTCCCAGTCTGGTCGACCGTCGCTGTCTTTCAGTTCAACATATGGCTTATCGTGAACTCTGTTCAAATCCTCGTGAAGACCATCCAGAAGAAAAGCCAGAAGCTCCTGTGAGTCTTGCTGTTGAAAGCCATTAAATCTTGGAGCATATTTTGCTATCGTCCACTATGAAAAAAAAAAAAGCCAGAAAGTTATTTAACATCATACAACAGTTGTACCAACATATCAAAATATTGTAGACAATATGAGCCCAAATTCCATGGCCAAGAGTTAAAGGTAACCCCCTATTCTTTCAGAACAAAAGACCATTTCCCAGCAAACGCATCATCTTTTGGCCTTAGCATGGGCTATAAAAGCCTCATCTTATACCACAACCTCTGACTCACATCAAGTAACTCCTTTGACCTTAAAAACCACTGAACTATGATTATATGCCACAGAAAGCTGCTCAAGTCCCAAGCACCAGGACCGACGAACCCTGGCCTCCTCCAGACGTGCATCTTGCCCCTTCACGACCCGTTCTGAACATCTCCCCTACATTCCTTACAGTCAAGAAAGCAAATTCTGTGACCAGCCTGGAGTAAGAGACATGATGACTGACTGCCCAGGATATGGCCATTGGTTTCAGAGTCGACTTAAAACCTGTGAAATAGATGTCCAAGCTTCCTTCCCTTTCTCAAGGGGAGATATTGATGTGACTCCCCGAGTCATTACAATACAGGTAACATGAGAAAAAAAAGGCATTACAAGATTTCTGCTACTCAGAATATTCTTGCTTTCCACCTTTCCATCACACACATCACAGACCTACCCGCAGCTTTAACGGTGCTATGTTCTTTTGGGTTCCACTCCACAACTCCTGAACCAAATCCCCATAGCATTTGGCCATGTGTCCTTTCATTCCTATTGGATTTGTCCTAAAAATAATGAAGTGATTAATATCATACTAAAATTTAAGCAGAGTCCAAGAGTGAGGACAAACAAGGGAGTGCAAAGGCTTGTTGCTGAACTGTTTTAACTCCGAGAAATAAAAGAGGTTGTATTTTCATGTATCTAATCCTGTATCTGCTGTACAGCAGGTTGATAACACTGGACTTAAAAGGATTTATTCATAATATCTACTTTGGAAAGCTGAAACTGATTTTGAAGAAATGCTACAGAATCTAAAGTGTTCTCAAATAGAAATTCACCTGTTAAGTTCATAAAGATGTCTTCCTGAGATGAAATACCGTGTTAGAGGTTGGGTATTACTGACACACTGGATACTGGAGTTCATGAAGCATGTGTTACCCAGATTGCTTAATCCAGTAGCACCCTTTTCAGTAGGAACTGAGAAAAAGAAAACATGATTTTACCAACTGTGCAGATGTGAGAAGTTCAGAATGGTGTATCGGTGAAGCCAAGAATGAGATCTTTTCTCAGGAACCAGTTCAATGTAACCTCCCCCCAGTTACAAGACAACAGCTACGATAGGTGCAGCAGAGGACCAGCCTGTTCAAAATATCCATTCTCTCAACTCTACTTAACTAAAATTGATGTAATTTGTTGGATCTTATCCACCTCGGACATCGGTACAACCCCTACAAACCATTTTCAGGTAATAATTATGGTACGGAAATTTCTGAATTAATTTGTTAAATTCTTGACTACTCCTTACCTTAAAAAACCCTGAGATATTAAACACAAAATCAAGGATTTGCTATTGCTGCATCTGAACATCTACAAATGTATCTATTTATACATCCAACACTCTCACATTTCCAGCATCTAAGTTAATAAAACAGAAAAAAGAAGCAAAGCAGCACAGGCATAAAAGACCTCTTCCAATGTTAAGAGAACCTACATTAAAAAGAATTGTTTCAACATAATATAGCCTCTAGATTTTTTTTTTTCTCATTGTAATTCAATTACTATGCTGAAACACTTACCTTTATGTCTGTCTATTTTACTGCTGTTTGCTATAAAAGACATCTCTTCTGGCCAGCTCATGTCTTTGTTTCGAACTAGAAAGAGACAAGGTATAAAGACTTCTTAAAATTATATTTGTTACCTACTCCAGAGATCTCACAGAGCTGAAGAGGTTTAATTAAAATTTTCTAATATTTGAGATTAGAGTTTGCTTATTTTTAGTTATTATTTTTGCTAGTTTTCATTTCAATGTTTCCAGTCATTACTGGGAATCATTCTAATACTGGCATGATTCCAGCCAAACCAGTAACATCTCCAGAAAGCAGCCTGGAGATTTCTTTCTTGTTGGGCAACAAATTTTTCAGTACTTATTATAATACTTAAGAAGGATCCCCCAGATTTGAACAGATCTGTTCTGCTCACTTTGTGAGCGATCGCTAATATCGGGTGCTGTTATGAACCAAAACAAGATTCAAGTATATTTTAAGGGAAGGACAGAAAAAAAATGCAAGCTTTCCTCAACCAGCTTTACCACCACCCCCACAGGACCCCTCTGCAAACCTCTGTCTTGAGCCACAGTGCAAACTGATTTTAAGGAACCAGCCAATATATTTGGGCAATGACAGAAGTGGGTACTACACACAATTTATTAACCATATCTACATATGTATACACACTCTGCTAAAACGATTCATTTTTAGGGTGTAAACCAAGTGCAGCCCCTTCTTATACCTTCTATTACTAAATGCTGCTCATCTTGGATTTTAAGATACTCCAGTCTGTGATCCTCATCATCCAGCAAAGTAAGATAGTTCTGCAGGAGAAAAAAATACTTCGTGCAGTTATTACTTCTAGATTTAAAATTCTCTGAGGGTATTTTAATCTTGAAGCAATGAAATTGAAACACTATTAACAATTCCGTCACCAAATTGAAAGCACTAGTTTCCTACCTATCATAAATAGAGTAGTTCACCGACCTCCAGAAGCATCGAGTTCAATGCTTTAATTTTATGAGGTATATCTTTAGGAGGAGAGAATTACAAGCACGTAACGATTTGGAGGGATACATCCTGCTTGTTCATTGCAAGTTGTTCACATACACGTTTGAAAAAGGTCCTGGATGGCTGCTGGCTTCCGTGCCGACAGAAGCTCACAGCATCAGGCGTGTCAATGAAGTAATATGTTTTTATTTCCATTCAGAACAGTTTCTATGAAACTTCTTATCAAGCCTTTTCCTAGGTCAACCAACTGACAATTTTTAAATACATGACAGGAGAATTACATGTTTATCAGGCTACTAGGAAAACAAAAGATAATTTTTCTGCATCATTAACACCAAAATCTATATTTCACTGCTTGGAGCGCACAGAAAAAACTCTACAAAACAAGTGGCAAGACTTTTCCAACCTGGGCAGTTAAACTGCAAAGGAAACATACGTTCACTATTGTTTTTTTCCTCTGCGAGTGTATTTAATAGTTTCTAGAAAACAATAAGATGTACAATAACCAATAGCTGATTAATAAAAGAGAGAAAGTCAGAAAGACCGACACTACCTCGCTATTGTATAACCAGAGGCGCATATCTTCTTCTTTTATACGTAGCCTCTGGGAGAGATATTCGTGGATCTCTTTAATGGTTTGCATTCGACTGAAGCAGCCGGTGTAAGCCAGCACTCTTTTTAAAGGAGCGTTGGGTGAAGGTACGTTCCCTGGATACACAATCACAAGAAAAGGGGAAATAATGTATGTATCCATAGGCCAAGTGAAATCAGATCGATAACAACTTATACACCACATATTTATATTGTACATATTTATACTGTAAGTACTTGTGGAAAAAAAAAAGTACACAGTTCTGCTGCTCTTGTTTGTGTATAAAGTAATGAGTTAGAACAAAAGCTAGCTGTGATTAACCCTACGGACAACAAACACAAAGCAGATAAAGCTACCTTCTCACCCAAATGTATTAGAAAATTGCTCCCCTAAGGTTATAGAAAATAAATCATTTAGAAGTTTTAAAAGACTGGACTACCTTTTTTTTCTTTCTCTTGTAGACAATTTCAAAGACAATGGCAATTTTCAAATTAAAGGACAAATTTAATGAGTATTTTCTTTTAGAGAGAATATTCTTAAGTAAAAAATAAGGTCAAAAATATCAGTCTGACTGTTCTTGGAAGTAGCATTACCTTGCTTCAGCTCTTCTATGGAGATGAATGCTGATCTGTGAAGATGAAACCAGCCTGGCAGTTTCATAATAAAAGTATTCTTAGTAACTAAATTCCTCAAAACTTTTTCTGTGAAGATGCCTAGAATTTTCAACAGACTCTCTCAACAACCTCATGTTTACAACACAAATTCATTCCATCAGTGAGACTGTTGCTCTTTTCTATAATATGAACTCATCTTTAAATCAAACATTTGCACAAGAGATGGGACTACATTATTGAGATTTTGAGCTTTAGTTTAAATTTTGGAAGTTCCCCACTCCTCATAGGAGTCTGCAACATAATCAAGCTTTTATTACACAGCCAAACCCAACTGGGCAACTGCATTACTTAAGTAACCAGAAAAGTGACATTGTTCTACTTTCAGCATCTAAAGATTCAAATAAAATATATAGTACCATATGAAAAGGTGCAACATTACATGCAATTTGACAAGACAGGAAAAATATAATCATCCTAGAAATCAGCAAAGCATCAGTTTTGTTTCAGTATACTAAGCAAAGTACTAATTTTTTTTTTTTTTTTTTAAAGAAACCAAAAAAGCATCTTCTGAGATTAGGGATCAGAGGATTAGTTGTAAGATTACAGCAAGAAAGCACATTTGAAAACTCAAAAAGATTAATAACTGATTGGACAAATAAATTAGTGCAGAGCAAAATAATTCCAAATCAAGATCAAATTTGGCACATCAGAAGATTCTCTTTATTTGAATTTGGGCATTTTAGGATGTCCAAAGAAAACAAGTTTCCATTTCATTAGGTCAAGTAGGAAAACATGAATTTAGGTAGCAGGCAGTTTCTGTAGCGGAACTCGATCAAGCAGGCAGCCGCTATCTACATGTTAAGATTTAGATTCTACCAAAGCAGTGAGAAGTTGAGCATCTGCATGAGATTTATAAACACAGGCTAACACTAATAAGGCTAAAGGATTTAATTTTCAGTCATCAGGTGAGCCCATTTCTGGGCATCTCTTACTGTGGATGCATATGTGTATCTGCATCTATCCCCACGCGTGTCAACAGCAGGTATTTGTTCCAACCTATCGTGCAAGGGAAGTGTGCAACTGTGCGTACGAATGGAAACCGAAAACAGATCCTGCAACGCTTCCCACCTGAAACACGAGGCTGCAATCTAAAGATCATCCTTAGAGGCCATGACTTGTACAATCTGTTGGTGAGCATCACCACCGTGCTTACGGCGCGCTCATTTCAGTGGGGTGTTTTCACTTTCTATGGAATTTTCTGAACTGCATCAAATAATCATCTTCATAGTCCATTAATTCAATCGCTTCCTAAAGAGTATGAAATCATTTTGGGCATTAAAGCCTAGCTGCCTAAGTAACTCGAACCAGTTGGTGGAACAAGGATTTCATTTACTATACCAGGGTACTACCAGATACGCGCACTCACCCCAACGCACAGATGCATCCATCCTATGGCTACAAAATGAACTAGCTACAGGATTAATCCCATCTCCCTTCTCAGCTGCTCGGTTTACGCAGCACTCATTTCTCACCAACTCACCAATCTATTTGCAGTAACTACACAACTGACCCCATGGCAAACGCTCCCTCACACTCCTTTCCAGAGAGGACAGGAGGAAAGCCTTTCAATCTTTACCAAACGCTGATTGTGCCTTACAGTTGATTAGCTGGTGTACAAGCACAGCGGCAGCAAGCTGTGGCTCTCGCTTTCTGAGAAACTGCGCACTTGTATTCTTGCTGCATTCTTAAGTTACCTCTAGGTAAATGCTGAGGAAACATTCTCAGGCTCATCATACCCATATTCACCCAGATGTTGGACTGCTGAGTTCGAGTGGCAGGCTGCTGTCTCAGGAAGAGCAGGTAGCGAGGAAACAACTCCAGTTCAGGCACGTTTGTTTTGCTGTTTTTGATCACCTACGACAGATGTTTAAAGCACGTTTTAGAGACTGCTGATCCCTAGGTGAAGGAAATCCCAGTAGGAACAGGAAGATTGAAACAGACGGTTGAAAAAATAACTCTGTTTTACTAAGAGATGAGAAATCTTAATTTCTTATGGGATCTTAGGCAAATATCCACAGGAGTAGCAATTTACTGATTCCTAAGCACTTTTTGAAGGTTAGCAGTTGCAGAGTGTCAAAGCAAACACCTTATTTAGTGGAGCACAGTCTCCTGGACCACACCAGGGAGAGAACATTTTTACCATTGCTGAAATATACATGAACCTACAATGAGCCTCATTAATTCTGCTGAATGTATACTGCTATATTGAAGCTTCTCACATGCTGAAGAATACATCTGTTCTGAACTTTATGAACTATAGGACTGAATTAAAAACTTTGTATTCTAAGAACAGACCGAAACTACTTTTTTTTTTTTTTTTTTTTTTTTGCATTTTGCTACAGGAAAAGCTGAAATTACCCCTGAGCGTAACTCACAGCTTTTCAGTCACCATTTCAACACAGAGTTTGCTATCTAGATCCACCCAAATGTAGACACACATAATCAGTGGGAATGCTCACTATTACTGTGACCACGTGAAGCAAAAGAAAACACTCAGCTCAAGTTATGAGAAGCAATATAATGCACTGAAGTGCCACGGCATTCAACTTCAGTGACAAGAAAAACAACACTGATGACCTTTTTCTGGAAGAAACAACATTCTAGTCCCTGCTGCAGGGTGGGAGATGGGAACTCTAAGTGCCTGTATATGTGGCCGCAAGGAATCAAATGGTCTTTAAGAAGTCGAGTGTTCAGATGACTAAGTGTCAAAATATTCTTTAATTATGGACTGAAAAGCTCCAGTTTATACTTTTTTTTTTTTTTTCAGACAGCATACCCAAACTGAAATTCTCTCATTCTGAATAGAAGTCTCTTTACTAATGACCCTATTGCAAAAATCTCAAGGACATTAGTTTCTGTGTAAAGAGATGTGGCCTTTTCTGAATCATGAAAGGTGTTTGTTTCCATGGAGAACGTGTGGGAGCAGGGTAACAGAAGGCAGTGATTTTTCACTGTAAAATAATTGCCAGTACTGTGTCTAACAGACCAAATCGTCAGAACTCATAGAGCTAATTCTCTCCCATTTGTGACACTGAATATTTGCAACACCAACCACCTAACCTCTACTGCTGCCATCAAAAAAATCCCCTCACTTCCATTTTTAAGTGTAGCTCCTACAAAAGACTACCTGACACAGAATAAATCAACCACTAGAAGAAATAAATATACTCAACAGAAAGTGAAGAAAGTTTCAGACCAAATTACTTCAATTTTTCTTGCCTCTAACATCAACCTACTTTCTTCTGAATTCACTATTAATAATTCAAGACGTGCCAGCTTTAGCTCCAAATAATTATGACCCGTTAATCGTTCTGCAATATTACACACAGAGAGACGGCTCAATAAATTGTGAGTAAATCATATGATTCAACAACAGCTATTGGTATATAATTACTGTTTCTCTTTCAGAAATAGCTGTTGCTTTTTTAACTGCAATCAAAAAAAAAAAAAAAAAAAAAATCTCTTTGGGACAGCACAGACTAATTATTAGTCCACTTCCTCAGTTCCATTTAATATCCACAACTTTCTACCCATGTCCATTTCTGAGACTGCTTTTTCCCAGCTTTTTCTTCAAGACTTTTCACTGAGACCGTTCATTCTGGATCAAGAGGGAGACGACCACAGAAGATTACCTTTTGCAACTGGCAGAAGCTTGGACTCACTGGGTTGTTTATATTATCTCGGTGGTTATGGCAAGCAAACAGCGTCTCTAATCACAACTTACCGGCCTGGGCAAGGACAGATTTGCTCCATACCAATGGTAAAGTGCTCTCCAAACTGGTTCTGGTACCATTATGTAGTCCCTTCCTTCAATTAACTGTGGAGATCGTTTCAATCTTCCACCCTCCATTGTTAGTGATGCAGCCTTTAAACAAAAAGGGATTTTGTCAAATCTCAAGCAGAAAAAATAGTATATTGCTCCAAGCATTTTAGTTCATGAACATAGAACACTTTTTAATTATTTAAAAACTTCTAAGTAGCAATTAGCAACTGCTTTTCACACTGAAAGATGGTATTTAAATGTAACAATAATTAAAGCTCAAGTTTCACTATTATTTCTCTAAAAGGTTGTCCAGAATAGAATTCATTAGTTTCTATCTACTCTTGACAACTTCAGATACTGTGTAGAGAAATCCAATCCAGCCTCCTCATGGACGGTGCTGGTCTGGGTTCTACGTTTTGTTTGCACGAATACTGGAAAAACTGAGGGGGTTTTTTTACCATTTAGTTAACTCTCTTTTTATGCAACAGTAATAAACTCTCATATTTAGATAAACACTGAAATGTTTAAATATGAATACATTTTACATTTAAAGCTGAAGGTTGTTTTCATAAATGTCTTTTGCATTTGTAAGTTTTGTTTAAAAGCAATTTGAATGTTACAAAACACTCAATAGTAGCCTGAGAAGTAGACCACATTTTCTCCTCTTTAAGAGTAAGAATCCCAAATGTTTGTTGTATGACGAAGCGGTGTTAATTTAGAATTAAGCCACTAGCTGAAAAATAACCCAAAAACCAACACATAAAAAGCTGTGATACAAGTACACTAAAGGATACTTTTCTTATATTCACATGACTCTGATGCACTTACCTTCACTGGTTCTTGTGTTACTAGGGGTTGGTTATCAATAGCTCCTGGTTTCTGAGGATTAAGCTGTAGCAAAGTATTCCCATTGGTTCCAAGGAAACATTGGTTGTTATTGTCTGAAGTATTATGCTGCCTAGCAAAACAGACATCAGACCCTGGTGTGCCAGGGTAAAGAGTATCTGTAACAGAATACAGGAATCTGTAACAATCTCTACTTCAGTTCATGACTCCATAAACCAGAAATGAGTTAAACTCTTGTATTCTTTGTAAAAAAAGGTTGTTTGATATCCTTCACACTCTTGATAGAACAGGCACCTCTTCCAGAGTGACAAGCATACTACTACTCTCACAAAAGGTAAAGAAGTGGATATACGAGATCCAAATGCCAAAGCAGATACTGACACAAATACTGGTTTGAAAACAGCCTAACCATGTTGGCATGAGCAAATGTGTTTAGCGTTGGCCTGTTGTCTGCACTCCTGAAAACCTTATACACAAAATCCATATACATGCAATAATGCCTCACTTCTACTTTTTCTCCTTGAAAAGGCAAATTATTTTTATTCTTACAGAATTGGCTATGCAGAACTTGAAATCTAAATTTCAGGTTAAAAAAAAGAAAGAACTTTAACCTAAAATTTGTCTCCCTTCTTGCCCGCCCTTCCTCTATCTCCCCCAGTCCTCATCCCAAAAACAAACACAGTAATTTACCTACTTTGAATTTAAGGTACAATCTTGAGATACAGAGTTTTAAAATATCAGACACAATGTTCAGCTGCCAATAAGAAAAAAACCCAACATCTCATACTCTCACAAGAACTGTCTGAAAATCATAACCAAAGCTGCCTCTTTCACAAAGACAGTCCCAGAATCTGCACAAACACAG
This sequence comes from Megaceryle maxima, assembly GCA_024605025.1. Taxonomy (NCBI): domain Eukaryota; kingdom Metazoa; phylum Chordata; class Aves; order Coraciiformes; family Cerylidae; genus Megaceryle; species Megaceryle maxima. Next base: position 78,095 of record JANHGN010005204.1, on the reverse strand, counting down.
TTAGATCCCGTGTCCTGTAAAGCTGTAAGTATACTTCTCCTAATTTTTTAGTCTGCTTCTTTCCTCTGTAGTATCTGAAGTCATCCCACAGCAAGAGATAGTACAATACCAACCAGGTATGAGCTACAAACAACTTGAGGTGAAGTGGGGTAAAAAAAAAGATCAAAACCAAACCCCACTCAGAATATAAATGATAGAACAAAAGCCACCTTGAAAAAAATTCTGGAAACTAATCACAGAGTAAAAGATGAAGCGCTGTTTGAACAAGGCTGTGCCTTGTTTATCCACCACAGACTAAAAAATCCTAGTAATTCAGCAACGTCCCCACGTAGGCCACTTCTGCAATCTAAACTGCGCTATCTTCTCACCCGGAGGAATCCGTGCAGTATGCAGCTCTCAAAACCTGTTCTATATTAAACCTCCAAGGAAATAAGATGTTATGCTTACTGCTGCTAGTAGTCTCTGAGGCTTCTGATGCAGTAGAAATATTATCTGAAAACTTTTCTTCTGTTGCACTGAAGTAATTAAGACCTCCCATTTTGTCTTCTCCCTGTTCTGAAGTATTGGCTGCAGCAGCTACGAGTGAATTCTTACCTCCACTCAAGACAGATGAAGGCTCTATCACAACAGGGTTTGCATCCTAAAATTGGTAGGCAAGTAGAAAAGTTAATAATACACCAATATAAAATTAGCATCAGCCAAAGCAATCACCAGAATTCACAGCTACGTGACCACATTTGCCTATTGCAGTGAGCTTTATAGAAAAAAAACCCCAACAAAACCACAAAACTTTCTACACTTACTGGGGTAAAATCTGAAGAAACAAACAGCAAAATTGTTAAACCCATCAAATAAATTCTTATGCCAAATATAAAAATCGTGAAATACCAGAATGATTTTTTCCTCTGTCTAGATACATAAAAAGACAACGATTTTAGACAGCTATAATTACAGCCTATAACTCTCCGATGATTTGTGCCTGTTGGATTTTGTTAAATGAGAACATCAAGCACAAGAACAAAAAAACATTCTTTCCTCAAACCTGCAATATTTTAGTTTTCCCCAACTTTGTTTTGAAACACAACTCCTTTGTTTCCTTTGAAGAAACAGAATCTGGCTCACACTTCACTGAAGAAAAAAAACTTGCATCCCCCCAAAAGTACAACTTGCCCAGTACAGACAAGAGGTAAGAAGTATCCTACCCGACTTACAGCACTAGTCACAACAAGAAACAACGATGAATAAGAAAACAGAAGAACAAGGGAATTAACTGAGCCTTTGAGAGGAAAAAAGAAAAATCCATCCAATGAACATCACCGCAACAACACTGGAAAAAGGGATGTTTCCTGGTTTACCTTGTCCCCTATTTATCACATCGCTAAACACAGTATCTTGTTACGTAACAAAACTGTGCAGTAAAGCTGAAGTATTAAAGTAAGACTGAGATGTATGTTGGAATTACAGCAATCACCTACAGAGCTTGACAGCAATTCTGAGTGTTCTTTGCTCGTGAGGCAGACAGTGACTAATGGCATCAGGCTATTATGCAAAGGAGTAGGTATGAAATCACGTGCACATCTGAGTCTTACGCTATGACATGGACCAACTTATCTACTATTGCAGGCATTTAAGCCATCATTTGTCCAATTCCTTGTGCACAGAGAATAACTGTAATCACACAGGTTAGTTAATGCATACACTGCAGTTTTCTGGAATATTTTCAGTTATTTGTATTTATAAAACAACTTGAATACTTTTATGATTACTTATCACTACGTAAAAGTCTTTTGAGAACTCCTTTATTTCGCTCGTGTAACCTGCAAAGAATATTTATCTTCACCTGAAAAATATGTTATTAAATAGGCTTTTTTTTTGGAAAATTCATAGAAATTAACTTAAATATTTTAGTTGGAAGGTATTAAAGAGCACCCTGTAACTGTAAGGTTTTAGTAGGACTCTTTTGGTGGCCACCAGGTGCTGGACTACTTTTCATCACCCGCTTACAAAACAAATTATACCAATGCTCTCCTTTATTTGTCCAGAAAATGGGCAGTGTGTATTTGTGGCTGAAGTGAAGTTAAAACCAAACCAGAGAGCTTTATTAGCAAATGAATCAGAAGACTTAAGGGAAGTACTATTGTGGGAGTATGTTTTTACTCAAAAAATATTTTGACATGCAGGAATGATGAAACGAAGTACAGAGAGAGATGAGGTTAATGAAATTACAGTGAAAAGCTCACCATGTGACTATGATTCAGCAAAACAATTATTTTCCACTAAGAGACAGGAGATGCTTAATTTCAAGCATTATTGGTTAAGCAGTCATCTGCTCCCCACTCTTTTTCATCAACACAAAAAACAGCACTTATTCAACATACTTTGTTATTATACTTACATATTTGACATATTCTTTCCACTGGTTCCACCATGGCATTGCAATAAGAAACCAGTTGTGCCCTGGCTGAAGGCCATACCTGCTTTCTCTTTCTAACCAGCCTCTGCACATAAAGAATCAACAGTTGAAATTACAGTCCTCCTTTTGAAAATATTAATAGGTGATTCTTAAGACCATATAAGATTCTGAGCAAAACACACACCTGATAATCTGTCCTTCCTCTTCCGGAGTGGCAGGTCGTAGCCCCAAAACTATATGACACACCTGGAAAAAGAAAGTAATTCTTCTTAGAAACTACACCACTATGAAACAAGCGTTAGGTAAACTAAAGAACGACTCGAATGGGACTTTTCAGAGAATTCTTTTTAATTATGTAGCAAGATTACCTGAAATTGAACAAATAACTAAAAAGAAAAAAAAAAAGGTATTTTGAGCTGTGAGATTCACAACTTGTTCGCACTGGCAAAAATACTGAGAACATCAAATGCCCCAGGAAAAATTAAGGTGAACAGAAAATGAATTTTCATCATTTTCAGGTCTGAAGCACAGGCTACGACAGATGACAGCAACTGCCGTGGATCAGATACACAAACAGTTAAGATGCACTGGAGAGAGGGAATGAGGAATTGAGAGGACACAAGCTGTTGGAAAAGGATAAGCTAAAGGTTAAAAAAACCCCACAAAATAGAAAAGGGAAAATTGTGGAGAAGTGGTTATATAAGGGACTGAAAGTAAACAAGCACATGAAGAGATCGAGGGAGAAGTTTAAAGCAGTTCAACCATCCAGTCACCACTGAAAATGCTCTCAAAATGATAGAGCACTCTCTGAATGTCTGATGCTTTGGTTTTGTTGTTTGGTTTTTTCCTTTTGAAACAGCAGAAAAAGGCACCATCCTCTAGACGGCTGCCCAACTGGGGTGGGGTTTTATTCTGAGTACAACACAGCAGTCCCAGATGGCTAATGCTTTACTCCTCTCTTCCCAGCACAAGCCCCCCGGCCCTGGCTGCAGCAAGGTCCCTGGCTGGTTTCCCCAGCAGCTCCCAGGCCCAGGGCAGGCAGTGGGGAGCGCTGAGCAGAGGGGAACAGGCTCTGCAGGAGGCTTTGTTTCCCAGTGCAGGGAGGAGAGTCAGCTGCCTCCTCTCCCAGGCAGTTTTCACACTGGTTGCTTCTCATAGCATGATTTATAGTCTTTTCCTTATGTCTCTTTTGAGGCCATCAATTTGCATCTCAGCTGGAGATTTCTAATGACTGGCGAGATATCTTATTTAGATTTATATTACAATGTGAGCGACTATTTCACATTCTGAATAAAACAAAGGCTATTAGCTGCTGGGAAGCAACAGATTTTCCAGTACACACAACACAGCTGGCTCTGATATTTCTTTTTTAAACTCATGTAACACTGGGCTAGTATCAGATTCTCCACATAAACCAACCCTGCTGCAAACAAACCAATTTGTTGACAAGCTTTCCAAGGCACTCCGCTCAGACTCCTTCCTTTTTCTGTCTGCAGATGAGACACAGGCTCATGCCAGTTCAAATAAATGCCCAGACAAATCAATGGCAGGCTCTGCCCTGTGCAAGCTCTCTGTTGAGCCTGCAGCTGGGGATGAGGGTGCCTCGTATGATAAAGTTATCAAAGGAAATCAAAATAAAAATCTAAAATGAAAATGCAGCAACTGTCAGGAGAAAGAAAAAAAAATATGGTAAATGAGGCCTCCAGTGAGGAAGGTGTAAAAGTGATGTGTAATCATCAAGACATGTTTATTAAATGTTCTTTCATTCTACCTCAATATTGCATAGCTATTTGTTAGTTCATCAATACTAAGTTGTGACAGGATATTTGATGCTAGACAGTCTACAAAGAAAAAACAGCCCTTCTTCAAAGGTTGCAGTGTAAACAAAAACTGATGCAATTAGAGACAAAAAGAATTTGCAGAACTTTCTGATATTATTCTTTGCAGCTGTGGTATAGCTGATGGCCTTGGAATACTCTACTCAGTTGCCCTGATTTTCTTGGAAAACTAGAGTTCAAAATACAATTTATAAAGCAGTCTTTGGTCACAAACAGGAGAAACACTAGCATGCTCTTCAGATAGCCTCTCAGAACAATTACAAAAAAAACCAACCCACACAGCTTCTCTCTAATGAAATACTTTTCTGCCACAATCTGACCCTGTACCTGATTAAGCTTCACTGGTAAGATGAGAACAGAGCCCACTGGTTCTCCTCAACCCTCCCTGGGAGAGCTGAGACTGTCATACGGGGCTGGAGGTGAATGCTAAACCAGGGCAAATCTTCAAGACTCCATTAGGATTATTATTATTTAAACTCAAAGTATCAACCTCTGCAGAAAACAGGTAAGGTACAAACTGCAGCGAACGGACATACACTCAGGGGGTTATTTGTTGCACAAAGTGAGGCAGCGCTAAAATATGACTGGTTTAAGGATTTACAGAAATCTAATTCAAGCTCAATTAAAAATAAATTCAGCACACAATCTTCAGCTTTTGCATCACAACAGCAGCATGACATCACAGCTTTCAAGGACATGAAGTAGTGAAAGGTTCCTCAGACGGCCTTACCAGAAAATGTAAAGGGAACGTGGCCGTACAGAGTTAGCAGTACCTTGTCTCATTTCCCGTGTCACTTGCTTGGCAAAGATTTGCAAGAACACAACCTTTTTCTAATGGAAAATAACCACTGATACACTTGAAATTTCATTTTATAAACGTTACGCTATGTTCACTTCAACAAATGATGCTTTAGGCATCTCCACGCACCAAAAAGAGCAATAATCAAATAGAGAATCATTCCGTCAAGGTAACGCACAAATGCAAAACCACAGAACTTACTGCAATAGACAGAACTGTGAGGATGGTGGCCAAATGCTGATGCTGCTCTTCATGGCCATGCAAAAAGCTCATGAGTTAATTACCATAATTTGCAAGTTTAAATTTCCTCTACACATACCTGAAAAAGTAGATTTAAAAATTCATTGGCAAGTGCACTCTTCACACTCCATATCTGGTAGTCCTCCAGAGTGAGGTGTCCAAGCTTAATTAAAGGGAGGAGAAGGAAAGGGGAAGGAAAAACCATCAAACCATTAATCTACTTCTACTAAAATGCTTATTAAATGTGTCATATAAGACATGACAAAGTCTGTGATTTGATAAAGATTAGCATCTACCACTCTGGTGATAAAACTTTGATCCAATGAAAGAAGAAAACTCCAGCGTCAGCATAACATATGCAGCCTAGAGAACCAAAAAGCTCTGAGATTACAGAGGATGAACTATGCACAGCACGTAACCTCCACTCCTGCTCTCCATCCCTCAGGTGCAGGATTCATACTCAAGGGCAACTGTCTAACTTTATCAAACCTTGAAACCAGAAGAAGTAGGATTAAGACAATCTAAGACCATGATCATCCAAATAAATGATGAGTTTCATGGCTACTCAGTCCTGAAACAATATGGTCATATAATGTTCACCAGTTGTATATAATATTACTGCAAAGTCATTTGATAAGTTACTATTAAATTAATACAGTTCTGCTCCAGCACAGGAGGATAAAATGTCTTTACATAGCATAAAATATAAGATACACTAATTCACTACCCCTTTTTTCATAAGATTTTTAACATGAAACCAAAGAACAATTTATCCAGAACAGAAGTCAAGCATAAGATTTAAAACTGGCATTAATTATGCATAGCAAAGCCTTGCAAAGAGTATATTTTTCAAATTCATTTCATCTGGTTATGTACTTTTGGTTTAGTTTCATATATAAAAATGGCTTATAAAATTCAAGCATGTTCTTTCTCACACAGAACAATATGGAAATTTGATAGACATTTCTTGAAAGCAATTCTTTTACTGATACATCTCTGCTTTAAAGAAAGCACAAGCTTTTCCTTTCTTTCTTACAAATAAACTGAAGATAGTAAGGCATAAAAATGGCAGGGGAAGAACAGCAAATTCCTACCTTTGTGGTATCGTGCACGTTCAAAATATCTTCTACAATTTCAGCCAAATCCATATCCAATTCCTTAACAAACAAAAGGATTAGAAAACAGAGTTAAATTCTCACAGCACTCTCCGAAGCTGTGTGTGTTCAGAATAAAAATAAAATGTAAGAAATGCTGGCGATTCCTCTATGTAATCTGCACCTCAGTGCTTCCAGACAGTTGTACTTTTGTAGCTAAGGTTTCTCTGCATGAAACAGGACATATGAGAGTCAAACTGCTCTGCTTTGGTTAATGGCAGGTCAAAGTTATGCAAGGCAAGCTATCAACACTCCTTAGCTAAGGTAGTCCACGGATGCCCGTAGTCATCAAAACCACGTTCAAACAAGATTCACACTGCTGCTTTTGAAGGATGACTTTAAGAAACAGAAACAAATTAATAAAGCCCCCCAATATAACTTACGGGTATTTTATCAGTGCGATTATCTTTCCAGACCTCTAAAAGTGCAACTACCATTTCTTTAAGTTCAGTGCGAGACAAAACACTATCCCGGTCAATGTCAAAAACCTTGAAGCAAACTGAGGAAAAAAAAAAAAAGGAAATTACTTTTCTATCTTTGAATAATTCAACAATCTTTTTTATTATTATTATTTTTCTTTTACTTGCAGAATGTTAAGTCTGCAGAGTCACAAGAACCTGATTTAGTGCTGACAGTTTTGATGAGGCAGGATGCATGTGTGGTGGTGAGGAAATGGAGCAGCTGTGTTTAATAAACTGAAGTCTAGATTCCTGCAATTCTGTGCTGTGTTTTCTGATATGACATAGCAGGGAACATATGTGCATCCAGAAACTTCCAGTGACTGACAGCTTTTAAGTTGCAGCAATATGTCTTTAGAAAAGCATGGAACAAAGGTATTTCAAAACACAAGAACCTTGCAGGGAGTCGGCTGAAAACTGGATGGTAAATAAGCCAGATGATCAAACAGGACATTTGTTTTATGTTCTATACAATGAACAGATAAGTGTTTGTACTTTCTATACTGAGATACACTCATAATGCAGAACACTACAAGATAACTTCTGAAATGTATTTTGGTTGATAATTTATATGAAGCTAGGGATAAGCTATAAAATATGCAGACTTAGGCTTAGTTATCCTTTATAAAAGGAACCTTGATATTTAAAATGCCTTTGATTATTTTTTAAACTCCTAAAGTCTGTCACCTTTCACGGACACACTTGTTCAGTGGAAAAAATTTCTAAAAAGGCAGAAACAACTAAACTTCATTGCTCAAAAATTAAAAACTTCTCTAAACCAAATAGTTAACATTTCACATACTTACACTTCTGTCTTTCTGCCAAGGGTCCCCTGCAACACGCTGAGAGCCCACAGGAAATCTCTTTAAAATCTATGTGATTGTCTCGGTTTTCATCAAAAGCATTAAACAAACCTGCAAACCACAAAAGCATCTCCTGTTACAGCATCTGGCTGAAACAGCTGACAACTGCGCTTTGCATTTACATGAAGGGTTAGTGGTTAACACTTGCAAGAAGCACAAACACTTATAACTAATTCTTACTAAGTGTAATAAAGGTAATTAAGCACTACTAAGACCATTTTAAAGGTGAATTAGATCACTCGTGGCTAGCAAACAACAGGGGCAGGGAGGGGAGGGAATCAAGAATTAATTAATCGGGTAGCCTTATTCTCAAGCCTTCACTGTAATGACTGAGTTACAGAAAGCACATCTAAACCAGTATGGTCAGGACAAGCACCATCACAAAAGCAAAAGGACCAAAATAGTAAAGGTACTCAGATGCCAAACACTGGCTTTTCTGAAGCGCCCGATAAAAACTCCTGTGAACATCACCAAATGACACTGCAGATTTGGCTCGGAGTGAGTCAGAAGGTTTAGTTACCAGCCTTCAAAGGATTTAAGAGTTCTGTTCATTCAGCACATAAGGGGGGTTTTTATTTAATTTTTTTTTTTAGTGACAACAGCTCAGTTGCACTATCCACAGAAGACACATAAAATGACCTGAAACCATTCCAGTTTCCCCACAGCAGCTGTGTAAATTTCTACTACTAAATAGCTAAAACACACTTAGGAGCAAAAGGATGTGGGGATAATTCCCTACTGAACTGAACATAAGTTCTGGTGTTGTAAGAGCTCCCAACCACTCCAGATGAATTTCCTATTTTCTACTTACTGCTGTCACTTCCCAGTAAAGCTGACCATTTGGTGATTAAAAAAATGTCACTCTAGGACCCCAGACAAAAACTAGCACGGACACAGAATGTTACTTTATGTCCTTGTGTTGTGCAGTAAATGGCAATTAAACAATTGCAACCTCCCCTTATTACCCCAGTGTTTTCAACTTGCATGACCAGCTTGGTTATTAACGTCTGCATTGCAACATAAAAGTCTCCTGACCACATCTTCTGAACAAAATCTTCCTGAACTTACACTGGTAGGGCAGACTGTTTCATCGACCGCGTGGTATAACTTCTGACTTGCATGCTGAGTTGTCAGCTAGTAGATCAAACTCTCATCTGTCAGTTTAAAACTGCTCTTCTGTATTCTCTCAGTCAGGGACAGTGGGGTATATTTTGTCATTACACAATCATAAGGAACCCAATGAAAAATTCTAGAGCAACTACTGGGCAAATTATACATCAAGTTTGACATATTTCCAGATAACAAATAAGAATTCAACAAACACAAGCATTGCTTTCTCTTGACATTCCAGATCTCCCAACAAATAAGAAATTTCTCAGGCATATTTTCTCACTTTCAAACATTCAGAACTCAGTGGAATGAATCTTTGTAATTTAACCTTAAAATAGATTTTGAAACAGACCCACTTCTAAAGCCATGAACCTTGTATGTCAGTAGACCATCAGGTACTGACCACCACAGCCACATCACTTCCTCACACATCTGATCCAAGTTCCGTACCTTCACTCAGAGATGGATGAATAGGAGGGGAAACTAAGGGGGCAAATGTTTCTAAATCAAAACGTCCAGTTCTTGATTGAGCTTTTAGCAGCCAGTATCGTTTCTCGAGATCGATGATGTCCGATTCTTCCACTGTATAATCAACAAAAATAGAAGAAATTTTTGGTAATATCTAGACCGTGTTAGAATTCAGCACCAAATAAAAATGCAGCATTATTTTTGTCACAAAGAGAAATCACGTTAATTTTTTTATGTCTGACTCCTGCAGGTAAAAATTAAAGCCACTAGCAGTAGAGAAATAAAGGTCTGATTTCAGCCTCTATCTACAGAAACATCTTACCTATTCACCTTCTAGGATTTCAACATCAATAACACAATCACAGGCGTTCAGAAATACAGAAAGGAACTTTTCCCGCTGCTAAAGCCTTCACCCGTCTCTTGGCATATTTCTTCTTAGTGAATTGAACAGGTAGATATGCACAATATCTAATTTTCCAGTAGTTAAATCCTCTAAAAGGATGCAAAGTAGCATTTAAAAAAAAATCCCAGTACTTTTACAGAAAAGAACCCCACATAATTTAGTACTTGGCTGCACTTGGAAGATTCCTATTTGCAATTTTTAGCCTTCTTATACAGTAATAAGGCTAAATTTTAATGTGACATTTAAATACTGTCTCTCAGCATTAATTTTTTGTATAAGAATGAAATAAATAGGAATAAAAGAATTTGTTTCACTTTACTAATTACACTATAGATGCACTTAGAAACCCAGACAACACTGGGGAGTGATTTTACAAACCTAGAAGACCCAAAACTGACAAGTAAAACAAGGTGTTAGGCAAAGGTGAATAAAAAAAGCCAGAGGAAGAACATTATATACAAATAGTGGTGTCTTTATGTTTTACCCTTGAAATTATTTTTTATATATATATATATATATATAAAATTTTGGCTTGACAATACCCTTAACCTTTTTCCATATGCAAGTGTGTCACAACACTGCTTTAGGTCAGTGCAAATTAATTGGTTCTCAAATAGATATGTAATGACAAAGCTGTCTATATTAAGAACCACTACGTGTGATCCCATTCCCAGATGGTTCTGAGTCTTTAAATCCACGCCAGCTAATAGGTTTAACTTGAGCTATTTGGCCTGGTTTAGCCTACAGAAACAATAATAATCTTGTAGGGCTTAACAACAGAAAAGACCCCCAAAAAATTATACATCCAATGGAAATTTTACTGATTTCTTTTCCTATGTCTGTCATTAGGAGTAGCAATTTAATCATAATAGTAACTTAGTTAACCTACAGTAAGCATGAACTAGTTGTAACTATCCAGCAGGCACATCGTATAATGCAGCAAAAACTAAGCAATACTTTACCCTCACAGCAGGAAGTTTGGAGAAATTCTAACAACAGTAAAAAAATCTGGGTTTTTTTGTTACAAGTATTTTAACAAAAGTACCTGAAGAAGAGTTGGAGCAGTGGAAGGGGTTTGCATCTTCCTGGAAAATATTTTTAGACAGCTTAACTAGAAAAGTAACACGAGTGAAAACACGTCCTCCTTTTCCTTGCGCACCAAGTACAACCACTGGACAGACCATATAGTAGTGTGCACAACACCCACACCAACCCTGCAGTTCTACTATAACTTCAAGCTGAACAGAGAGAGTTTACCTGTCCCCTTCACCCCAGGCACGTGCTGCAGCATCCTCACTTGCATCATCATCAGCTATTGTATATTTACACAGTAAGTGAGATAAGAGAACTGATCCAGAAGGAAAAAATTGAACCCATTTCCTTTCTCCTCTCCCACTGCTTCCTAGCTGGATCAATTCCCTTATCTACCTTACCATGTCCTGGCTCTCCCTTGTGTTTTAATCACCAAATTGTTTGGGTTGGAAAGGACCTTTAAAGGTCATGTAGTCCAACGCCTCTGCAGGGTCATCTTCAACTAGATCATCAGGTTGTTCAAAGCCCCGTCCAACCTGACCTGGAACGGTTCCAGGGATTATACCACCTCTCTGAGCAACCCGTTCCAGTGCCACCACACTCAGCATAAAAATATTGTCCCTTCTCTCTAGTCTAGATGTCTCCTCTTTTAGTTTAAAACCATCCCCCTTTGTCCTGTCGCAACAGGCCCTGCTAAGTCCACCCCCAATACATAAGAAAGCAGAAACCTGAACATAAAAAGGAATGTTATTCCACTAGGAAACAAGGAAGAGAAACAGAGTAGCTACTGCTTTGAAGATCAGCTTATAGAAATATCATAAGTGCTTAGGACTGCCACAGTTGTAAGCAGCTTCATGATCCTAAGCAGAACAGTCAAGTGCTGTTGGTACGCTCATCACGACATGCCTGTCTTTCTTGGATTTAACAACATACCTGCCCCACAGCACATCAACAGAGAGAAAAATCTACCAAGTAAAATACGCTTTCCCTCAGTCTTGTTGCCTCCACAGCTATCAGGGTGCTACAATAATGATAAGAAAGCACTCGCAAGACAAGACATTAGGACTGAGGTACCAGTATTTTGCAGGAAATTATATAAAAAAAGTATATTCATGGAGTTTCAAGAACAGAAGCAGACAAAAAGTAAAATAACAAATGAAAGATAAAAGCCACTTCATGAGACAGAACCTTAAGTACATGAAGAGAATATCACAGTGCTGGTATACTCCCCAAACAACTGCACATCACGGGCAAGTCTGCACTGCCATTTAGAATCGCACACACACATTATCGCTCTCATTAGCAGATACAAAAGCACTATGCTAATTCTCTTGAGCATGAGCATGTAAATCACTTGGTTTCCTTTTAACCTACCTTTGTGACTAGGCAGAATAACAAATGTGCTGGCTGCACTGCATTCTTGAAACGATGCAGTACTAAGAATATTCAAAAACCAGAAGAAGCTCCCATTGTCTACACGGAGGAGTCAATCTGCAGAAATCTGCTTTCACTGGCTGCTGTATTAGTTATCTTTAGTAATTAAAAACTGAAAGATAAGATCTCTGGCAAAATAAAACATTCTCAATTATCTCCAGAAAAAGAGAGTTGTGCTCCTTTTTTTAATTGTACTTCACAGTTTAAGTCCTAACTTTATGGTTTTATTGTTTTAACCTCAGAGAAGGAAGGTTATCAGAAAGCATCTTATCCGCGTTTGTGCCAAGCACTGGTTGAAATTACACGGCCGTTTGAAAGAGAGAATTTTCAAATCATCATCTTCAAAAGAATAGCTGATCAGTATTGGTGTAAGTGCTACACTGATATGACAGCCGAGGTAGGTCCAGTGCATCGACCTTTACGTGGAAGAGCCAATCATTTCAGAAAGTAAAACTGACAAAGTAGTAAATGACATTTTTTTGTACTGACTAGACTTAAAAAATTTAGGCTGAGTACAAGTAAACTTGCAGCAAAATAGTATTTTTCATTCATAGTAGCAAGGAATTGTAACCCACTGCAATAGTTTCACTTACATAAAATACAGGTTTATTGGATTACAGCACACGTGAAAGTTTAACTCTGCAGTTGAAAAGCTAGCTGTGACATAATTTGACTTCTCCAGTGATTTTTCCTTTTTTTTTTTTTTTGCAGATAATCTTGTAAATCAGTCTCACGATTCCTCCATAAATGTAAGCCAAAAGAAATCTCTTGCAATTTATGATATATACATATAATCATATTTGTTCCTGAAGTTTAAATGAAGCATGATAAAAGCAGACTGTGCTTATCATCCAAACACGGTAATGTGCGTAAAAAAAATGCCATATTCTAAAAAGGTTTTATATAAATAAAGGATTTTACCTTTTCAAAGTAGAATGATTTTTTTTTTTTCCTAATGCCTATTCAAATAACATCAGGAAGTATGTATTGAGCTTTCATTCAGTAGTTCAAATTTTAAATAATTTATGATTACGGGGTTGGACTCGATCTTCAGAGTTCTCTTCCAACCCCTAATATTCTGTGATTACTTAAAAAATAAATTAGCTTATACATACAATATAGTCCAAAACATTGGAACAGACTGGCTTTCTAGGCCAAGTAAGTATTCAGTTTTGACAGTTAAATACATAAGATGATTATTTGAGGTCACATGAAGATATTATGCATCTGTGAAATTTGAACATATACTACCAGTTTACTACCGTATGTATTTTATACCTCCCTCATCACTTGTCCATTAAAAATATGAAAAACTTTCAGATCTGTAAAACTATAAGTAGCATTTCCTAGTTCAGTTCTCTGTGAATTAGACAGCCAGAGGAATGGCAATGTCAAGTACACCTCAAGATACAGCTTTCGTATTATAAAGTAAGAACAGAAACTTTTTCAGCAAAAATATGCACCTGAGAAACTATAAATCTACTGACAATGAGTCCAACTTAAAACCAGCTGCCACACTGTGACTGACAGTCAGGTTGCATGACAGTGATAAACTCTAAAAAAAAAAAAAAAAGTCCTTCATTTTAAGGCTACTTCCATAAAATATACACCCTTCTGAAATATTACATAGGTAGCAAGCCATGAATAATCTTCTCCCCTAGAAAAAAAACTGTCTAAATGTTTCCATTTCAGGCACTATTTATTACAATTCTTTACATGCCCAGAATTAAGTAAGCATTTCACTGTATTTTAAAACCTGGATTTTCACCCACCGATTGGTACAATCCTCTCTGGTTCACAGCAGTAGAAGCATACCATATTCCCAACATGTTAACAGCAACTCGGTTGGTTTTACTGTTTACCATGATATCCTCCAGGCAAAACCCAGTCCCCAGTTGCAGCGAGAGCTCTTCATGGCGCAGCGGCTGAGTCAGAACCAGAGACTGAATGACTGAACACCGAACGGCGTTTCTGACTAAACACACTTGTCTGTCCCCTCTGAATTAACACACCGAAGACGCTGGGATGTGGGCACAGAGAGAGGCTTTGCAAGACATAAAATAGCCTGAGAACTAAGAGGATAACAAAGTGGCAAGATGCAGATTAAGTGATACTGAGGCTTTTTCTTACTGGCCTGGTCTCCTGTAATACTTTTTGTTTTGGTTTGAGTTTCGGTTTTGGTCCTAACTGAAAAATGGAAACAGAGAAGGGAATATTATAACTCGACCCAAGATCTTTGTGTGTGTCAGACGCAACCATCCAGACGTCTATTGAACAGAAAATAGCATGCCACTGCCTTCAGATGGGCACCACATACAAGAGGTATTAAGCAGCACGGTCCCTCTCAAAGCACAAGTATTCACACACTTGAAAGAAAATAGCACAGAATTAAATATGCTCCTAAAAGCACCTTCAATAAATCCAGAATCTTCGGGATTGTCTTCTAGTGGCCTTCCAAACATTAGTAAGAGATGGTGTTTCAAGAGTGGGTACCACAACTGAAGTGGTCAAGCTACAGAAAATGTATTTCACATCCAGGCAGCCTTTTAATGTGAGCAAAGTTGAGTGATCGCTTAATTTCACTTTCCTTTTACAGACTCACATGTTCATCTTACCATAAAGCCCTACAGGTTTATAAACCCATCTCTGACAGAAGATGCTACTTCCACAACATTCAGTTTCAATTTCATACTGTTTCAGAAACTCACTCTTCCATTTCCATCATGCTGTCTGGTTAGCCAGGGCTTCTCTCATTTATTACGTTAAATTAGCAATAACTGTATGTTCTAAAATACAATTATTACACTGATTACACACTGTCTTACTGCATTCCAGGATGTAGGAGCTGTCAGAAAAAGTGAGAGCATTTTGATGAATTCTTCTGATGACAGAAGAGAGTCTCTTCAATTCAGAGGAGAATTAGGATGCTGTTTAATAAGAACTCAGTGACAGAAGAATTGGATAAAGTAGTACAAATTACATGGTCTGTCAGTTTGAAACCAGCAACCCTTCTGATAACCGAGAGGATTCTCCCCACGGAAAAGGACTGAAACCTGAGTGTACAAGCCCGTTGCACGCCGCTAAGACACACCAAAAAGACCCAGTGATAAAAAAGGAACCACCACCTACATTGCAACAGAAGAAATATTTCCAGCCACATGAAGGAAACCAATGAGGTCTCACCTGGAGTCAGTATGATGACAAGGTACCACCCAAGTCAGAGGCGGAACAGGGGATGGAGCAGCTCATCTGAGACAGACCTGAACTGGGCTCATTTCATTTGGACAAAAGGCCAGAAAGAAATAGAAGAGACTTCCGTTTAGACTGGATGATAAAAAGGAAGTGAACCAAGGACAACACTGACAGAATATTAAACCAAACTGCTTAAAATACATATAGAAGGTGTAGTGGAATAACTGCTTTGCAGGTAGGATGGAGACAGTTCCACACTGATACCTACATGAGTGCAAACAATATGATGGTTTAAATAATAAATAATTAATTA
>JANHGN010005204.1:7211-62009 GCA_024605025.1 Megaceryle maxima | reverse complement strand
TAAATAAATCAAAATGGAAAGGCACCTGATCATAGAACGAAAAGGAGAAAATCCCAACTAGTTCTAGCTGGTCAGTACTCAGGTGTAGGAATGACTCTTATCCCTGACACTGGTTCTTAAGAACAAAGCTCCATGAGAAACTTAAATTATTTTGCTAAAAGATACATATTTATGATTTAAGTGAAATGGAACAATTTGATTAAAAGCAGAAACTGCGTGCAACTTCCTGTAGCTTTAAAATTTCATTTCTAATTACCTGTGGAGAAATAGAATTCGAGTCGTCTGCATACCAAAATAAATGTTATTTACAAATGAAAACTTAAGATTTCCTTTGTGTCCCTGATAGCCTGGCTCACTGAGCAAATTTAAATGCAGTCACTGATGCTCTCCAATAAAATGTTTGCTGTCTGTTTCTAAATCAATGTTAATAACTCTCTCTGGTTTTATGACCATCATTTTTCATGTCTCTAAGGTATTATTCAAGATGTTTAAAGGGTGCCTGCTGTGAGAGGAGGTGAGGCTTGAGAGGAGGGTCTGAAGCTGGAGCCAGGAGAGGGCGTGCTGCGACCCAACCGAAGTCCATCAGCCAGGTGAGGAATTTGTAACTGCACCAGCAGGTTTCACCCATCAGTTTTTATTTTACAGTAGAAGAAATCTTTACATTTTCACTCTATTCTGCTAACACTGCTTGTCTAGGTTTAGTAAACATTACTTCAGTTACTTGTTCTGCCAGGTAAGAGTATCAGAAAGAAGCCTTCATATAGAGAAAAGGAACTGTCATACCAGCTCTTGCTGGTTTACACATTCAGCTGTGAGGAACAATTCTATACTGAAGTTCTTATTCTTTAGATTGATCTGATTAAACTGCAATTATCAAACTTAAAAACCAAACCAGCAAGGGTCCGAGTATTCATACTTTACTGCAATTACTTCCAAGTGCTCAAGCACTTTTATTTTCCCTGCTTTTGCATCTGCTGTATGAAATTCCTCCACTGTCTCCAATCACAAGGGAAAGCATAGGGTACATAATAAAGGATTTGCTCAGACGCAGGGGAGACTGTTTAGTTCACCAGCAGGTTAACTCACCAGCTCATCTTCCTACTATCTTAAATTCCTCTCCATTTTCCACATCTATCATTTGAAAGATACCAGGCTGCAGACATTGTAACCCAGCACAGCTACTTTCTGGTTTTCTTATTACAATGTTTAACTGGAAAATAACAAAAATTCAGTAACGTTTCATTTTATCTAGAGGCCCAAATGTAACTGTCCCATAAGCTTTCCAAGTCTAATAAGTATACTGAGCCTATGGGCAGTATTCAGTTTGAACATTTTACTGCTTCAAAAATACACATTAAGCTACATAGTTTTCTGGAATACAAGGAAAAGCTGGCCCCCAGACCTGGCGTGCACCTGAAGATTCGATAACTCACTTCAAACACCCTCAAAAACTTTATTTCAGCTTTTCGATCCCAACCATGGAAAACTTAATTTTTCACTCAGTTCTACCTTCATTACACTCATCCAACTGCTTATAAAAGTTGTTACTAAAGAAACAGAGAACACCACCAACTACTAGAAAACACTGAATTTCTCAGCACTCTGATTCAATATATAGCAGCAGAAATTGAAAGTTGGGTTGTTTTTTTTTCAGAAGTTACATTTTTCCCCCTGAGAACACAGGTTGTGTTCAAATACCCAACAGAGACCCTAAACTCTGCAAACATATTTCACGAGGCTTTAAAAATCTGGGAACTTCTCCAACAAATCACATAGCCAGCACGTGGAAAAGAGCAACCTCACATGCATGTTTCCTAGAAAAGAAAGAAGACTAAACACTTCCTTCTGTAATTCAATTTACAGTATCAGATGCTGCAAGACACAGCAGTGTTACGGGATTATTATAAATCAGCTTGACCATAGAGAGACTAAAACCAAATACAGAAGTATTACTCAAAGTTCCAACCTTAAAATATAAGGAATTACACGATACATCTTTCTAAGAGGTGGAGTGAGCTGAACAAGACTGACATTTGAAAGGTGTTGGCTACGCTGAGGTAGAATCGCTAGCAAAATTTGAGACAGTACAGCTAGGGACATCAAAGAGGTGACTGGAATTTTGAGGGTACAACAGTCATTAAATAGAGAAGAGACTTTGCTGCTGCAGAAAGAGCGCTCAGGAATGGATTGTGAGGCTGAAATGGTAGCAGAGACACTCTGATTACTTGACAGGTCCCTGCAATTAAAAAGGCTCAAATGTAAACTTGAGGTACTTGAGGCAATTTGATTTGACAGAGACCAATTAAGTAACTGAGATTCTCTTAAGACAACAGTTGAGAAATTTGAGGTGAGAAGATGAAAATACTCTCTTTACAAAATAAAAAGTAACTACTACAGTAGAAATAAATATGACATGGAAACCCCTGAACAGCTTTTTTCCAAGAATTGAAAGATATTTTGTTCCAGTTCATTTTTTTCTAATATGCTTCTCAGCCAGTCTCCTTAATTTTGGTTTTCATTATAGCACTTCAGTCTTAATTTCTCCAATTCCTCATTTAAAATGGAAAAAAAAATAATCTTAGCCTGTTAAGGTGAAGAAAGAAAAGCTTTCTTCTTGATACAAGAACACAGGTGTATAGAACATTATGCTCTTCAGTCTAAAGACCCTTTCCTTCTTGAATCATTTATTTTGCACATCTCAAACAGCTGGGGATACAGCTGAGGGCCTGGCTGCAGATGGTAACTGGGACACATATACCAGAACCAAAAGTGTGAACAATATTAAATATTAAATAAAATCTATTAAAATAGTAGCTCTTTTATTATCATGATGATTATAGACCAGTTTCAAATGTAAACCTTCTGCAAAGAGCATGACAAAAACTGTTCAGAAATTTTCAATTTCAAAGCATGGAGGGGGGTATCAAAGCAATCTCTGAGGTAACATCCAGAGGCCTGAAGTAAAGCTTTCTTGGAACACTTTGGGCAAAGGCTGGAGGTGTGGCAACCTCCATTTGATACAGCTTGAGAGACTCTTCCCAGGGCTCAAGTCTAGAAAATTCAAAGAGGGTTTTGATTTGGGTTTTTTTTTTTTCATCATACCTCCCTCTCTCCCTTCTCTATTAGACCTCAGAGTATTTAGTGGTCTTCTGAAACCTCAACGTCTCCTGCAGTCTCTCACGTAAAGCAAATAAATTACCCGCCTATAAACTTCTAATTTTATTATGCATTTTCATTTCAGATGATCAGGACAGAATTTTAATGCTTGTATTTAAAATCAAGAGGAAAAAAAGTGTACGTTGGTTTATTCAAGTAACCCACCATTAAAAAGATTAAATGCCATGCTGACGCCAACAAAGAAAATCTATGAAACTCCATAAACCACAACCAGATTGCTCAAATCACTGACATCTCAATCGCAAAAACCCTTCTTCAAGGGATGCCAAAGCCCCTTTGATGCTTTACTGTTACCTGCACCTCAAGTACAATTTATCAGCCTTTTGTTTATACATTTAATTTAAAAACCAGCTGCTCCCTTCTTTTACATTAATATAGACAGAAGGAAGCACTTGTTCTTTGGAGATAATTCCTAAATGCAAATCCTGAGGAGGCTTCTCTTTAGTTAATTTAGTTTCTTGACTAGAGTTACATGTCAAGAATATTACTTATTTTATTGCAGAAACCAAATTAAAGGGTAATATTTATTTTTGAAACAAGCATTATTTTCAGAACTGTCTCAATCCTGTACAGCTGAAAGACCAAATATAAACCCAGTATTAATGTCAAGTCCCTTCAGAGAAATGTATTTATCAAAGAGAAGATATTTTCCTTTTTATTTTTTTTTTTAATGTGCTCAATAGCAAACTTCTACCATAACAAGTGTTGTAATGTCAGTATTGTTATCTCTTTAAAATAACAACCCACAGTGTCCTTGTACAAAACAATATTTTACATCATAGCACAAAAAGCAGGGAACCAGTTCACACGGAGAAGAAATTCATCTCGCTGAACAGCACTGCGTGCAGCTCAGAGCAGTGAGACTTCATGAACAACTGCAGCAAGGCAATAGTTTCTGTCTGTGAACTCTCAAACAGTTTTAAAAATGCTCCTAATAACAAGCACCCTTTACTTACAGTGTGTGACTCCAGCCAGGGTCTGATAGAAGGTGGGAGTATCACTATCATCAGTGAGTGTCACATACACACCTCCAGACAGCAGCCAACGGGAAAATGTGAAAGCATCTTTGTTGTGCAATAGCCATACCCTGAACTTCTCATAGTTTACCTTTTCACCCTGTAAAAAAAGGAAGAAAATGTGAGCTGTTTTTCTCTGCTTTCTCAGCACCAGTAAACAGGAACCATCCAGCTGTATGAACAAGAATTAGGACATTCTCCAATAAAAATAAGTACTAAAATATCTTTTTTCTTTGGAGCCCTGCCTATTTTTCCATTTCATTCTGAAATACAGCACTGGGAAGGAAATTAAACTCCTCATCTCTCTCTGCTTTTCTACCACCTACTCAATGTGGCCTTTGGAAAGTCATTCACTCTGAACCTCAGGTTAAACGGATTAGAAGAAAAACTGTTATTTACAACTCAAAATAACAGAGATTATTTCTATGAATTTGAATTCATTATGATAGATAAAAGCTCTTGTGCGCCAAGTAACAGGTGCTATAAACTCATAAACATTCTGTTATATCTGCACAAGTATACAAACACTTAACACAGAAAAATCAGACTCATGAATAACTAACAGTATGATTAATCACTGCCCTAGCGTGTCAATTCTTTGCCTCTACTGACCAAAACCCACTTTGGAGCATACATCTAAACGTGACATTCCCAGTATCTCCTAACCCAGTCTCTCTTGCTGGATGTCTCATGAAACTGCCTGTTCAGGAATGTGTAAAAACTACAGAGTCTCCCAGTTTACATGCTGCAGAAGCTGTTTAAACCATTTAGCTGAATGGTTTCTGAGCTTTGGCCATGAAACCCTAGGGATCAGCAGACTAATTTCTACAGGACCTCCAAAACTAGCTAAAATAAAAGCAAACCCATTATCAGTAGACAAACTCGTCATATGGAGATCCTAATCTCCATGGGAAATAAACAGGGACCTGCAAAGTGAGAAAGGTTTCAAATGCTTGGTTATTTAAACTTCCCCAAATTGCACCTCTACAGAATCCAACAATTTGCATTTGGCCACAGAGTGCCTGCAACTGCCAACTGCAGAGCACTGAAAATCCACTGCTGCCTTTGCCAAGTTGCACAAATGGTCAACCACCATCACTGCTAAAACATTTGCTTATCATCCCAACTGGAATGGATTATTTCAGGTTCCCGATATTCATTCTTTTTATGCCTCTTCTTCCTAGACTAGGACATTTTCCCAGACGTTTGTCTCCAACAAACAGAGGCAGCCATACCCCAATACTTACAGCCGCCATCGCAGAGTTCCGCAGGGTTATCATTCAAGGAAGTCAAGATGCTACATTTCTATTCCATCACCAGCTTAATCTGTACGTATCCACACTACTGACTGACAGCATGGTCCTAACCTTCCTCTTACCAACATTGTTCTGATCCTTCCTGCCTTCTCTTTCGTGACAGCAATCACATTAGTGCGGTCATGCGGCAAAACAGATCTAGCTGAAAAATAACCTCGAGGATTAGAGGCTACAGAAGAAGGGCTTACTTCTCAGCCAGATCAGTTTCCCAGTCCAGTTCATCAAGGCATCATATAAATACCTGAGCCAGCACAAAGGTAGAAGAATGAATGACAGTCAGGAAAAGGGTAGCTCAACAGTGTGGACTTTGCAGGATTTAACCCATTATGGAACCACTTGTTTAAGCAAAAAAAAAAAACCAAAACCAACTCTACCGACAAAGTAACAGAGAAAAAAAAGAAAAAGCAGTCCACAATTTTTTATTTTTATTTTTTAGTTTCTCTAACAGTTTGGATCAAAGACAAGATCATTTTCTTACTACCTTTTCCACTACTTTCCCTCTACTTTTTTCACTGCTTTTTATTAATGGAGCAAGAGCTGTGTCATGTTTCACTATGACTCTGTGTTGTTCCAATTGATTAGAGGAAGGACAAGGAAGAAGAGAAACAGGAAAGCTTTGGACAGGCAGGGGAAAAAGCATCTGAAGCAAGTAATGTTTAGAGATGAGCCACGATGGAATTCGAGCAACTAGCACAATACAGGAATTTGTTTCCTCCTCTTCAGAAACAATAGTGAGGAAAACTCAATTATATTTTAAAGCTCGTATTTCTAGATGAATACATGCAATAATTCTGACAGAAAGAACAGAAGTACCTATAAACATCATCCTTGAAAGCATAAACTCATCCGCCATCCTACAGGAAGGAAGGCCCACAGCAGGAACATTAAACTTTCTCACTCTCCAGCAATGACCTAGCATGATTAACAGGCCAGTAAATCCTGCTGAGTGGGTCATTACACTATTTTCATTTTAAAAGAAAAATCAATATACAGCATTTTCTTGAACAGTACAATGGTATGAAGCCAGATTAATGCTCCTCTTCCTGCAAGTCCTCATGAAGTATTTCTGGATTTCTTGGACAATGTGCAGTTAACTTTTAGGGTGTAATTCATCACACCATACTGATGGAAAGTATAAATAGGAAATACTGAAGCGGGTCAGCTTAAGAAACTGGACTGCAGTACAAACACGATTCCAGCCAAGAATGAAGAACATAATCATTGTCCACAAAGCCAACGTGGTACCACCGCCAGGTTAAATGAGCCTGCCTTGGCCAATGCTCATAACCAAAGTTACCTTCAGTACGGTACAATAAAATTTAAGGTAATTAAATCATCTGATATCCTCAAATAAAGCTTCTAGTCAATCAGTTTTTCAGTGGAATGTAGAACGATGACTAGATTTTGCTGATCTATAGTCCTCTGATAAAACAGAAAGCAACCAAAGCACAAACACCTGACAAATCATCAGGATCACTAGTGCAAAAGAAGTATCTGTGAATATTTAAAAGTAACAATACCCCTGGTTTAGAGAAGGACTTCAGCAAACTTCATAAACATTACATCTGTCAAACCACATAAAGCATAAATAAATGCTGTAGCTCCTGGCAGGCACAGTGAGACAAAAGTAACACTATAAAACTATTACATTTAAGCAACCACTGCTGGCAGGCATTTTTAAATCCAGGATGGAGATTTTCTTTTCCCTTTCAGATCTGTGTTCTAGATCTCTTTCCTAATCACAACAAAATGTCCACACTAATGAATAAAACTCCACTACCAGTATTAGTAGTTAAATTTACTTATTAACATGATTACCCTTGGGGAATGGGGTCTTTCAAAGTAGCACAGTAAGTAAAGCAGCATGGAGAATGCCTACATTTATATACCAAGCTGCTATTCACATCAATAGAAATTACATGTAATATTACAACATCAGAAACTATAAACTTTTACCCAATTCAAACAAGGTCAATTTGTTCCCATACATGCACAAGCATGTATGCGTCAGAGAAAAACAAACTACCCCGTGTAATTTTCACTTATTTGTAAAGGTAATAGGATAAAACCTGTATGAAATACCTCAGAGAAACATTTCTTGAGTGACTCTGGGACTTTCCCATCAACCATATGCAGCATCTTCTCCATCTCGTCACGGACAACATAACTCCCAGACTCATTAGAAAAGAGACTGAAAATGTCTGAGAAGGTAGAAAAATGTTTAAGCAACTACGGTGGTCACATTTTTCAAATACTAAGTTTATAGCTGGCTGAGAGTCCAAAGCTGTGCACCAACTAAAAGACTGAAAACTTAGACTGCTTCCATTTCAGTATAGTTAAAGGTATACGTCAAAAAGTATCTCCTTTTCCTTTTACCATTGTCCACTACTCCATAGGAACATAAATACTATCAAGTCAGATTAACAAGGAAGACAAAACAACAGGAGTCAGTAGGCAGATGCTTTCAGTTGTTTTGAAAAATATCAACGCCATCCTCCCTCCCCTGCCCACATAGTGATCAGCAGTCCTTCCCTAGGATCCACACGTTTACATTCATGATGGCTTAAGAAATTTCATTTTCATGAGCTCAAAAAACTAAAATGGACTGAAATTCAAAATATACAGCTAAAAATGTTTATGAAATACTGTCTTTATTGGCAAATGTACGCCCTGGCTACATATAAAAATAGGGACTTCGTATTCGATGGTTTGTTTGCTTTACCCAAGCGCTTTGGACACTCACTATCCACTATCCTGTTGTAAGTTACATTACTTACATTTTGTCTTCTCTTCCTCTCTGCCTCTTGTAAGTAGAACTAGTCCGACTATCAAGTTATTGAAGTGCAGCCCTTTGGATATACCTCCAAATGAACAGTAGATAACCTGGAAGAATAAACCAGAGAAGTTAACCAAAAAGTTAAGAGGGAGAACAGAGATGTCAGAACTAAAAGCAACAATGTATTATCCCGAGGCTCTGTCCTACCACACATCCAGCTAAACACAGTTCTAATATTAATTGCTACACTTTTGTAGCTCTTCCAGTAGAGGAACAGAACACCCTTTCCATGATCTTTTAGTTAGTGAAATCAAGATACTTGTAATGAACAGCAAGATAGGAAAAAAGTAAGAATCCTCCAGTAATGACAGCTTCTTGCTTGCTCACTGGTGCTATTTCCTCAGACTTCTTTAGCAAGGTAATAAGACAAAATCTTTTCCAGAGTAGGCTCTAGCAGTTTCAAAGCCATCAAGACGTTGTTGGAGCATGAAGCATTTCATTGCCCCAATCACAGGAGATGTGTTTCCAGTAAGCCATTAAAAAATACTGCTTCGAAAAGATATGACACAGAAAAAACCCCACATTTTTCCATAAACTATACCTTAACACTGCAAGTGTTGCTAGAATGACCATTTTGGTTTTAGTATGCTGCTCTAAAAATTGCATTTAAACCTTTTTCCCAGTAGAAAGCACTGAAAATCATGACTTCCACTCAGAAGTTGCTTGAAGATCCAAGGAGCAACCACCAGGAGCAATGAAGCCAATGGAAGGGCTGAAGCATTTACCTTCTGCATCAAAAGTCTGCACAGTGCAGGTTAACTTACTCAACAGCATCTCAACAGTGACTCAATACTGATGGATGAGCTACGAAGGAAGTAAGCCATTTTAGGATGAACAGCAACTACTTTTAGCAAACAAGAATTACTAACTCACTTATTCCAATCTATTACTTCACCTTGCCACATACTGCAGAGCACAAGTGAAAAATACGTATACTGAGCTGCTCTTCAAACATCAACTCCTCCTGTAACCCCAAATCTACTCCTCTGAGCACCAGTATTTCTTCAGTACCGCAAAACAGAAATCTGCATTAGGCACAGGAATTTGAAGCAGTCAGAACTTATGAATTATTCTTACATAGAAGAATTATTTCAGTGTCTATGTCTTCTAATGTGATTTTCTTACAGGTATCACACTGAGCATCTAACCATGAAGAGAAAGTATTAAGTCTAGCTGATGAGGAACTATTTACTGTGAAAGACCAGAACAAAGTGATTTGTCACTGCTCGTGGTTTGGATTGCACACTTCTTTGCTGAACTTGTTTTTTAAAATGTAACTTTTTCAAAGGGAAATAAAAAGGAACGGAGATCAACTTCTATTAAGAAAAGTGTTGTGCACATTTTAAATAGTATTTTCCTTGCTTGCATCTGAATTATATGCTAAATAAACAATATTCAAACCAGGGCATGTACAAGCAGTTATGTGCTGCTTTTTCATTTTTCTCCAGTAAAGCCTTGGGTATATTCTTTATATGAGAATTTAGCTAAGCAGCAGCAGCATTCAGAGATCAACAGAGCTTCAGAATTATCGTGGAGAGATTCTCTGTTTTGTGCATTACCCACAGAGCAAAGCTAGTAAACCATGGGATGAAACCCGCAGATCTTAACTGCACCACCTCTATCCCTTTCCTTACCTTTTGTTTGTTTTTAAACATATGACCCACAACCAGACACAATTCTAAGCAGCTACAGCAATATTTGTAACTCTTTTTAACTCCGTTTGGTTTGGGGGTTTGTTTTTTTTTTTTCCTTGCTTTGAAACTACAAATGTTTGCATAACAAATTCGAGCTTTTTTTGCAAGCCTGCCAAGGAAGCCACAACACCTTGGGGCCCACGGACAAAAATGCACCGTTTTACAGAACAAAAACACGTTAACATTTTTTTAAAGCTTCCACTGTAACCATCAGGAAACAGCTACACTCACAGATGATCAGAAAACACCAGCAAGAGATGGTATGTGCAATTGGAGTGACACTCATCTTCTAGACTAGCAACAGTTCTGGAAAAAACACATGTCACTAATATTATCTTCAGTGTGTGTCATCCTGTGAATCCACCCAACAAGTTAAATACATCACTACAATCTACTTTTAAACCATCACAAACCAAAATCACTATAGGGGTGTGCAAATGCTCGTATTAATTAAGACTCCAGTTCTGAAGTATAAAAGTTTTTTACAGAACAAAATCTACCACTCTCTTGAGGACATCCCATGAATAGCAGAATCAGGACCATAAACCTACTGGATGCATCCAGGGAATACTCTAGTATAATAAATTTATCTTTGGAAAAAAAGACAGGAAAAACTCTAAGCTGGATTTTAAAAAATAAATGAAAACTACATTTAAGTACGATTAGAATTTTGCCTGTCTCTTTAGAGGCACACACTGCTTAAAGGTTTTTTTGGGGGGGGTTTAAGTACTTTCCATCTTCTGTCTCTCTCGACACCGTAGTTTCATTGCTGGTTTAAACCACTGCTAGCTGTTCCCTGGCCCCCCAACAACTCATTCCCACCCACACTCCACTTCCTACGTCTATGCCAAAACAAGCATTCATGTAGCAAGACTATGAATGAAATCAGGGAATCAATTTGGATTTAAATTAATCTTTTTTTTTTTTTATCAGGTTTCACTAATCCAGCTTAAACCATGTGACCTCAGGTTGAGAGTAAGTGGCTAGGATTAAACTGACTGTGACACTGGTACAAACTAACTACAGAAATGTCATTTTGAGTGTTCGAGACCTTCCACACACTATTATAACCATGCGGCGCCGTCTGTTATCAGCTGTGCCCTCCAGAGGAGTCAGCACAACGCGCCGATGAAGTGGAATAAGGAGGAAGCCCGTTCTCAACAGTCCAAAACCCCTCTGCAAAATGCGAGTGCCACATCTCCCAAAACAAGATGGAAAAAAGTCACCATCCCACCGATGCAGGTCTATATGCAGGGAAATTGTTTACCAGAGACCTGACAATCATCAATATTTGTTACTCTAACTGTAAGCCAAGAACTCAGTGAGGTACTTGAAAAGAATTTGTGGCTTTTACACTGATAAAGCAAAATGTAACAGCATTTGTTTACCTTCTACGTGTTACCTTCCTAAAATCCTCTCCTCGTCCACCCACTGAGCTGTCGCTTGTCATTGCTATCCACTTAAGACTATTAATAGACATCTGAAGGCAAGTAAATGTAAATGAAGCCAGTATTACAGAAGGATCTAGTTCTACAGAAAGCATTACAGAGACCCCGCAGTTTCATTTGTCTGTAAGACAGAGTGCTATTCTAACACATTAACTGCCCATAGGGTGCTCAGATCAACCTCTTCTACCACTAAAGTTTCATCCATCTACAAATGCTTGAAGAGCTAAATTACTAAAATTAAATTTGTGCTCTCTTTGGACACAGTGATTGTATATGCTTCGTGGACAAGGTCATGGCAAAGATTTGGATTCCACACCTTCTACGTCTAGTCATTCTGATTTCACAAGATGCCTTCAATGCTACACTGCACATGTAAATAATTTACCTTTATATTACATTGAAATCATTACTTTTTAAAAAATATACAGTTAGCTCTGATGAACACTATAGTTTGAGTATTAATATAACTGGTTGTGTTCAAAAAAACCCCACAGAGCATAAAAAAATAAGAGAATTCTTAAGTTTCAGATGAATGGGACTTCCAAGACAATAAACAAAAGTGAAATCACTATTTCTCTTTCACTAGTTTTAATAATATGATCTTTT
This sequence comes from Megaceryle maxima, assembly GCA_024605025.1. Lineage (NCBI taxonomy): Eukaryota > Metazoa > Chordata > Aves > Coraciiformes > Cerylidae > Megaceryle > Megaceryle maxima. The sequence continues at coordinate 49,916 of JANHGN010005204.1, read as the reverse complement.
CTTCACATTTCATTCTCCAACAGTCGAATTTAACCTTTCTGTGTATTTAGGCTTTTTAAAACCAACTATTTTATAAATTATCCTGAGTAAAGCTGTCTCCTCCCTTCATCCACCTGAAAGCATATTTCTAATCCATTCCCACTACAGAGTTTTTCCACTGACTGCTACTGAACTTTGTACATCTCCATTATGGTATCAGTTGAATGTCAAATATTATATTAATATATTATTTCAACATAATACATTGACTGTTCACAATATAAACACAGAAAAGGAAGTTCTGTGGAGAATGTCCGTATCGTTTCAAACCAATATGGTGTAGGATGCATTTTCTGTTTACTCTTACAAGCTACTAACAGCCAAAGGATCCAGACAACACATACAGAAATTAATACTGAAGACATGCTTTAAGCTATTGGCAAGTCATACACCTGAGTTTGATGGGATAGTGCTGACACACATGGCAATTTTTCCTGTTAAGCGCTTGAATACCCACATAAAAAATCAAACTCTCAACTATATTCCAGAGGCAAGTAACATCATCCTCTTTATCAACACTCAGGAAAAGCAGGAAAAAAAAAAAAAAAAAAAAAAGAAAGAAAGAAAGAAAGAAAGAAAAATAAAACAGATTAAGCTTGGAAAGAAAATAACATTCTACCACACTGTTAAACGTTTTGCAATGCACACTTCACTACTCGCATAACCTAAATAAACCAGGAAGAGTCGTAGGCTGCCTGTGAGGTCAATAGCACTGAAGATACCAGAAATAGCAGCTGTGATCAGAAATGACATGGAGCAAGATATCATTTGAAAGGCCTGGCTAATCTTATTCTTCTCCACCAACAATATCTTAATTTCTCTTTCAAGACAAGGGCAACACTATAAAAGAAATTTTTCTTTTTTTTTTTTTCTTTTTTTTTTTTTTAACATGCACAGGATGCTATACTTGTCTTTTAGATATATCTACACACAACGTTTATACCTGGAGAGCATATTTTGAGTCTGTCTATTTTTCAGTTAATTTATACATAATATTACTTCTAAGAGCTCGTAAAGATTAATCTGCACTTTAGAAAACAAAGTAAAAGCCAACGGAATCTCAGATAAACCAAAAGCAAGTACACCTCCAGAGTAAATAAAATCCTCTGCCTACGTATGGTGTAAAAACTTCCCAGCCTTTTCCTCCCTCAACTCTAGATCTGGATATTCAGGTTTATGTCAAAGTCATCCACCCACCCATTAGCTAGGTTGGAATCAGTAGCTCAGTCAAGCACACATCACTGACAACCCATGATCTGAGCCTGGGACGTTATCTTCAGATAGAGAACGTACATTTGTAATAGTGTATGAAAAATGTTCGTGTATCTGCACAGGCATATTTGGGTGTGCACATCTCTAGGTGTGCATTATCAACCACATCTCCCTCCCCAGAAAAACAGGAAGCTCACAGATTACCTCAGCCACTTTTGGAGGGACTCCATCACCAAGAACTTCCCTGATGAAGCACTGTTGAGTCATATAATACGAGAGTCCACAAGTTCTCTTGAAAGCATCTTTCAGTCGCTTTAGCTCTATGTCTGTAACTGCATTGAGTGAAAAGAGAGGAGAAAAAAAAAAGATTTGGTCAATAAAAACATCATAGAAATGTAATAGCTTAAGAGCTCTCAAAATCCTATATGCCTTACATTTCCTTTCACAATAAAAAGATAGGAAGAAATTAAATGCATGATTTCACCTAAATAATGGGAAAATCTGGCTATTAGAAAATGAGTTCTAATCATCTAATCTTCCTAAAAAAGAAATAGACCCAAAGTTAACAGCAACGATTGCAACAGTTCACTGCCTCAGTTTTTTCTGCCTACAACAGCATATTATAATTCGTTTGAAATTAAGCACCATTATTGTCCCACAACAGGAAAACAAGCTCACCTTACGATCAATTTTACAATGCTTGTAAGCCAGAGAAATGATCTGTAACCAACAGTGGTGAATATTACTAAGAGCAGCTCCAGCAGCATATTTCAAGCAGTTTGATCCAGCAGCCAGTCTACCTTACTCATAAAAAAAATTAATAAAGTTCATCACCACTCACATGCTCATAGGACAGTACAACAAAGCATGAACTGAACAGGAATACTACACCTAAACTTTGGACTAAGCTTAATTCTTCACCTATGATTTTCCCGCACGGTCAAAATCTGCTTGCCAGACAAAACCTGCTCAAACTTGTTCACAAGCTGTAAACGTGAAAAGTTTGATGACAGCCTGTTTATACTTGCACATGAGCTTCCTGAAAAGCTGTCCCTGCTTTCAGGTTTTACAAAGCATAAAGCAACTTTCTAGCAAAGTGTTTAAGAAGTGAAGGATTTTGCTGAACAAAGAAGTCCTTTGTCAAAAATCAAGTTGCAGAGAAGAACACACCATGACCTGGATCACACATAAGTTGCTATGGAGTGCAGAGAGAGCCATTTACCACCTCGACACCGGGAGAAATGACGCTGTACGCGATCGCTGCTTCGCTGTATTTATAGCAAGGCATTTTCCTTACCCTGATATAACAGGCCAGGCAGAAAGAACACTGACATGGCCAAAAGCTTGTCAAGCTTTTTGTCATCCAAAATAAAACAGAATACTTGAGAGCTTAATCCAGTGCTCTCTTTAAAACTTCTACATCTCCAGTAATTCATTCATCAAAAGAGAAATCACTCCTTAAAAGTAAATCACATGGCAACATTCCTCCTGATTTTAATCCTAGTCAACAATGAAACAGACTAGTGACTTCACTTGACAATTGTGTCTAAAAACAGAAATTGGGTTATGTTGCTTTTCAAATTTTATGATGGATTCTGGCTCCCATTTGAGAAGAAAAAATAAATAAATCAAAGGAGCTAAGAAATAATTGTCAAGTGTGACTCAGAGAGCACTGGTGCTATCAATTAATGTGAATTTGGCAGAAGACATACTCCAGTTATGATCCTCATGTATGTTTTAATAAAACAAGCACACTTCAATTATGTGGCAGAAGAACGTTGGTATAACACTGTAACCTGCCTTACATGGTGTTTAAGCTTCCCCATTTCATATTAACAAGCGTCCACAGTCGTCACCTTTCTTTGTGATGCTTTAAAGAATGCTCAAACACAGGCACATCAGCTCGGTTTCTCCCAACACCTTCCCTCACTAACTGGAAACAGTATCGCCGGTACAGTATTTACAACCTGGAATGACATTCTCAACACTCCTCAGCTCTTCTGAATTACAGACGCAGGGAAGCAAAATCCTGCAAAGAAACCAGCCGGCAGTTTTTCCCCAGCATTCATTTACATAACTCCTGATTTTGTGTCCTTTGATCCAACTCCTTAAAGTTTGTGGCCGGCACAGCAGCAGGGCAGGGAGGAGCGAAGGAGGGTCTGGATGCAGCGGGCTGCGATCCTGCTGCACCGCCGGGCACCGCAATTCCCAGGCGGAGCAGTTTCACACAACTCCAGTCACCTTCCAGATGCTGTCGCTGCGGATCCCTCTGACTGCAAAAGGGCTTCTCATTTGGACACAAGTACAACCTCACCGAGTTCAACTTGTGCTCTATTTGCTTGCTAGGATTAATGAAAAGAAATATAACAGCCCATAGCCACATAAAACTTTCAATTACTGTTTTAATAGCAAATTTTATTTATCCAATAAATGTGAACTGACTATGTGTAATAGGCTAGAATATAAAGTGATTTTAGTCAGTCAGGTACTTTCATAATCATAAAATTTACTGGCCATTCCATTATGAGAATACCTGTATTAACAGAAATTAATTTGGAGACCATATTAGTACTCCAGAGATACTTTATGTATCACCTTACATCACTAAGTGCATGAAACGGGTTACAGATTTCCAGGAGTCAATAAAATGCAACCACCTCTCTGGTGACAGTGCTGCATAGAGCAGATGTCTTGTGCTAAACTCTGATGTAACAAAGAGCAATTAATTCATTTAACCTTGCAGAGTTGCCGTTTTGCAGTTTCTCAGGACAGAGAAAGCCTCTTCTCTAAGCAAATAGGTCTCACTGTATCACGACTAAAGACGACAAGCAGAGCAATGAAACTTTGACCATCTTCATCTCAGGAATACGCTGTTGCTTCCAAGAGCAGTGTGGGCAGCAGTTATTGCTACCTTCCTTGAGCACCTACAACAGCCCCGTGTGTACTTCAGGCAGTGCTCAAGAACAGGAAAATCCCACACACACATCTCTACCACAAAACGCAGAAGTGACTGGACTCCTAGTGAAGGTGAAGAGAAGGTTGGGAAGAAGACTTGTCAACCAATATTGCTAAGCCCTTTAAAAAGTACTGTGAGTATATCATTTAATAGTAGATGATAAGCTGATACTGCTAGTCCATATTTCAAAAGGAAGTTATTAGTGCTTGGGACCACTTAATATTATTGTTTGCATGCAGAAATGACAAAACAGGTCATGGAATTACAGGAAAGTTAATTACTTCCATTCCTTCCCCAGGACATATTAAAATGACTGATGCTGGACATTTAAAATCATCTGCAAAGCTTTGTCAAAATAAGTTCATTATACATTTAGATCCAGGCACATGAAAGTACTACTGAAGTGAGCAGAGAATAAATCAAAGATACTATGAATGTTTACTATTAGTCTAGAAGACAAAGTATTTCAATACAAAATCCCAACACCAAAGCACCAATTATTCAACATAGGGATGGGACATGATGGCGTGCTGAGAGGAAATAAAGCTAAACCCTAAATTATGAAAGTAACATTTCTAGAAGCAATACACCTATAACTATAATAGTACTAAAAATTAAAGCATTCACATATCCACAATGTACCTTTTTTTCCTCTCAATTCCACGAGTCCTACACAGCAAGCGTCACAGACCATGGTGATATTTTTAATCCCACCTTTAGACATAGCTGTAATTAACAACCCTGTTTCCTACACTGACTTAGGTTTCTTCATTAAGTATATTCACTTTTTCCAAAGGCACAGTCTTACCCAACACTTTCAGGAGACAACTGTCTACAAACACCTAAGAAAAGACCATTCACAAGCTGCTTTCGTAAGCCATACGAGACAGACACTACACTATCGGATACTCTGTTGCTGCATTCATAATCTGACAGTGAAAAACAGAACACGCAAGACTTCCCAAAATAAGATTATGGTAGTCAACAGCAAAAACCATCTGCACATGGCTCCTACCAATAACAGGTGGCACAACCTCAATGTTACCGCAGAGAGGCGCACATCTAATTCTTTACACCTCAAGACTATAGAAGTTAACCTTTTATTGGGAGGTTCTCATTCAAAATAACAAGAAGTTTCAATAGTTTTATACTGTGTCCCACTCTGACTACTTCCAAAACCCCCCATTGAACAAATAGTCTTTTCCACAACAGGAGATGTCACACACTATGTCAGTCTAGGGAACTTTGCGAAGACAGACCCCCTCAACGCTACCTTAGCTGGATGGTTAAAGACAGTTTAACAGAAGATTAGTGCTGCATCCAACTCTCCAGGGAATAGTCAAGCTCCAGATTGTTTAATAAAGTTTAAATGAAACCATGCAACCTCAGCTAAAAATGTCACCGCAAGTTACAGTAATTGTAACAAACCTTCAGCTCATGCAAGTGCTGCGGGTATTTTTAGTTTCCTAGTGTTACTTAAACTTAATGCTGTTTATATGGATTTACAACTCTACTTAATTTCTTTAAATTCACATCTGTCCAGGTAATGACTTGTGTAGTGCTTCCAAGCCAGTCCCATGCTGGGTATTTTTTTAGAATAAAACTTTATCTGAAGCTCAAACTATGCAAGCAAGCCTAGACACCCAAATCTACACTTAACTCCTTATTTTGCCACCCGTACCAAACCGACCTGAATTTCAGAGGGGACCCCTGCCAACTGTGTCACTGATATAAACGGGAGCTGCAAGACATCTGTCTCAAAAAAAAAAAAAAAAAAAAAAAAAGCTACACTTATGCAAAAGCCTGATGTTAGATACCCACATTCTGGACACGAGATAAATTGTTCCGTTTGAAAAAGGCAGGCAGGGAACACGTCTGTAGTTACTGCCCTTCTATTTCTTACAACTAAGAGGGGTGTGTAAAAACCTAAGTTAATCATCTGAAACATTTACTGTCTAGTACTCAAATTCTGTAATATTTACATGCGCTCAATCAACTACTCTTAAGTCTGGTTTGCATCAAAATTGTAGCCCATATTGTATATATAAACCATAATTTATCTATCACAGTTTCTCCTCAAGAAGCAGGTACCAGTAGAGGTTTGCTTACCCATTCTGTACTGTTCAAGTAGCATCTTTAGGTGTACCTTAAATTCTCTTTAACTAAACTAAGCTGGAAGAAATCAACCCTCACAGTGGAGCTTCAGCAAGTTTTGCAGGCACATTCTCTTTATTTCAGAAACATTTTTCTTTCCACATCCTGTAGCACTAATCCCACCCTCCTGTCTCTATCTTGGGAAGTTTTAAAATACATTGTGAGTAATGTATGGTTTGATCTACAGCACAACCTCTGTCACTTCAAAACAAAGGTAATACTGAAAAGCACAGGACAACTCTAACACCCGTGCAAAATTCAGCAAGCTGGGAAGCAAAGACCTGTCTCAGAAAAAAAGTTACTCTGCTGTTACAGGACTGCTAGTGAAAATTATTGAGAGTCATCATAAAAATATGACTGCATAACTAAATAACACCTAATATTGATACTCTGGCCTGTTCACCTCCTGGGTTGGAAAAAAGCGCTAGAAGAAAACGGTTAATTCACAGCCAATTCCTCACCAACAGAAGCACCTACATTGCATACTCTGTCATACCTCCTTAGGGACTAAGGAATCTAAGGTTTGGACACATTACCTCAATAATATGATTTATTCAAATACTGTAAGAAAGGAGTCAAAATCATCTTTAATTTTTTAATGATGCAACACTAGGAAGGCTATTGAGGTCAAGAATGTAAGAACCACCATGCACTACAATCTCTGCTTGGCACCAGTAACTAACCTGCACCTAAAGCAAGAACCATCAGAGGAACTTATTTTCCCACCTTTCAGCATGTGGCCGCTCTCCAACACCCTTGCAAAGAAGTTTAAAGATTCACAGATGCACTGAAGAGAAGCGGCACCAAAATTTACGAGCAGGCACTGCTGCTTAAAATGCAACAGCTCGCACATGAATGTTAAGCATTATATGAAACAAATGCTCGTTTTGAAGGGAGCCTGTCTAAAGGTTAAAAGAAGTGGTTAGTCAGCCTTAATGGATTTATCACAGCTTATATAACATAATTACTACACACCTTACCTGTGACACGTGCAATGAGAACGAGCACAGTAAATGCATTTTCAATTCCTATTTAATACTTATCAGGAAAATCAGACCAGCCACAAAAAATACTCTCTTTTACCATGCTTCTTCCCCTACCCTTCAAAAATCCAAGCACAACTATGTAAAATGCTGCAGTGATACAGAATGAGATAGAAAATGCTGCTTTCAAAAGCAGCAGTTCTCTGCTGCAATAAAGGAAAGGAACAAAAGCATAGCACCTGAACTCTTAATGCTGCCCGAGACAGTCAGGCAAGAGACACTTAACCTCTCCATCTTGCAGTTTTCTTGACACTAAAATGAATATAAATTCTAGTCTACATCAGACGGTTATTTCATAAATGATCTAAGAAATTCTGTAGAAATACTATAAAGTACTGCTAAGGAGCTGTTTTAATCAGTGAAAAGGACAGAACTCCAATAGTTAAACTGAGATTAGGTGGAGTTAACCTGCCACAGCTACTACAAACTGACAGCCAATTAACATAATTATAACAAACTGGACACACAAAAAACCAACACGTGTATCTGGTTTCCTGCCTTGCATCTTACTAGATAACATAGTGACTGGTGAAAACAAATCAGTGATTTGGTAACCTCTATTTACACCAGAATCACGGAAGTACCATGGAAATCATCACTTCCATTAAGCAGAAATAGCAGGAACAGCAGTAAAAGCTGATAAAATCTTTGTCTCAAAAGGCTAAAATATTTCATTTGGCTATATGAAAAGAAATTATTTATTCTACCTTATAGGTGACTATAAAAAAAAAAAGGCAAGTCAAGGCAGAAGACCACAATGCTGAGCAATCAAAACAAGAAATTAATTACAGCATAAACAGGAGGCAAAAAAACCAAAACCTGTGAGGAGGATAAAAAGTTCAGTTAAGGTGAAGGGTCAAGAAACCTTGAGCTTATCTGACTCAAGTACCTTACAAAATATCCAGTAGGGCTGGTACTTTTCCCCTGAACTGTAAGCATCAAAATGCCTATAATAGTGTACAAACACCCCCCCCCCCCCCAATCTGAATTTCCAATGTCACTACAGGATGAAGAGCAGCTCTATCAGTACCTTAAAAAAAACACCAACAAAAACCACCAGCCCTGCAGATCTCAAGTACACAGAGCAAGCGATAATTTGCAACCATCAGCATAACGCTGCATTTATTCTTTACTAAAAATAACCAAACCTGAATTTTAATAAAACAGACAACTTGATCATCCTTCAGAAAACAAGCAAAACTCACCTACCTCAAGCTCTTCCTGACTTCCAGATTGGGTCTTAAAAATCAAAATATTAGAACTATTAAGTGACAATTTTGCAGATTCACTATCAAACTCACAGGGCATATAATTCTCTAACCAGACAATTATCTTCCCTGTAATCACTTGCTCAATATTTCCCCCAGGAATTTTCATCCTAGTTATACTTGGAAATTTTATTACTTTTTTCATTAGTCTTTATTGTGACTTAATGGCTGCGGTTATGAAGTTGTCAAGAACCAAAGCAATTACTAAAAAGCTTCAAAGGGGTAAAATGTGCACGTGAATGTAAAGTATGTTTGGGAACAACCCTAACTCAGAAGAACAAACTGCAAAATACAATTAAGATAAACAAACCAGTTTTGAAAACTCCACACCCACCAGTTCCTGCCAAAAAGGAATCCTCTCAAGAATATTTTGGGGGAAAACACAAGCCAAAAAAGATCCTGCCTCCCCAGTGAAAAAATTAATGCACTTCTAAGGAAACTTTCATAAATAAAGTATCAAAAATGGCACCATTCCTACTACACAGGGCATCTTGGTAAAGACTTCACAGTCTTAACATGAAGTTTACCAATAACAGGAATTTAAGCAACACAGTTTTGGTATTTTGAAAAAAAAAAATTATTTAATCCAGTTGTACTTTTTTTCCTCCTACCTATTCTTTGGCTTTTGGTAGTAGTGGCTCAGCCTGGGGATAAAGCTTTTCTTGGTTCTATTAGACCAAACCATAATGCATATCAAAGGTTTAAGATCTTGTGTGCAGAGAGCAGAAGAAGATTTAGTTATTACAATAGGATTTGCCAATTTTCTGTAACACGGATACTTAGCATTTATGTGATGCTTTTAATCTTCAAAGACCTTACTTCTCACAGTTACCATCCTCGAAAAGAATGCCATTAAGTATTACTAGCCTGTTTTATCCATCTGTAAAGTATCTCCATCAGGGCACACACTGTCACATTGCTATTTGGATTATGTTTGCTGCAAGCAAAACTAATCAGTACATGTTCTGTGACAACCCTCCCCACAAGACCAGTGTGGAGAGGAATTGCTACATAATGGCCCCAACAGTGAAATAATCCTCCCACCATCTGAGCACTTCACTCTTATTGGCTGTATTTTATATCCTCAGGAATTAAAGGAGACTGGGTTTATATGCTTACCAGTCCAAACCCCTAAGTCACAGAAGTACCCTGAAGGATCCTGAAAATTCAGAAGCCTCTGCAGATATTAAAATAACTTTTGCCACACGTACAACTGCAAATTTAAGTGTAATACACTGAAATATTAGGGACAAAAGTAATTACTGTTATCAACTAGAAGAACTGGTAAGCTCATTCTCAGTGACTGAACAGTGACTTCTAGCCCTGGTTAATCACAAAATGCCACCTTTCCCGGCCACCTCAGATCACTTACCACCTCTTCCAAGGCGAGGTGCTGTTACTGCTCTAGATGCTCTGAATAAATTATTGTATTGCTGACCCTGGAGAAGATAAAAACTACTCAGCTACCTGACCAGCACAGCCAGGCATGGAAACAGTTCAGAAAAGTAAAAGGAAAGGAGGTAGAGGTACAAATTTTAAGTGATTTTAAACACAAATTTTAAGCCATCTTGCAGCAACAGCACCAAGAACCCTGAACTCCCCTCCAAAAAACAGAAGCATAGACAAAAATGAACCAGGAGTTAGTTACCTGTAAGTAAGCAACCCTGTCTGGGACACTTGCCTTCACCCCAGCATAGTCACTGCTCTCTGCCCTATTTCTAACCTCTTTATTATTCCTCATTTTTCTCTCCTTTGCCACTACTATTTTCTTCTGATGCTTCTTCACAGTTTATGTAGCTTGTACAGGATTTCCTAGGGTGATGGGTTTACCTCCCAAACTGTTCAGTATTTAGAATGGATATCCAGTCTGATTCAGATTAGAAACAGAACAGTGCTCTTCTGAGCTGTCCCTTCATCAGTTTTCCTGGCAAATATACCGAAGGTTTGTATTTTTATAGGTGAGCAGAACAGCGTCTGTCACAATTCAGAAAAGCTGCTTCTACTTTATCACCGCTATGAAAATCATCTAGACATTTATGCTTGTTAGGATACACAAAATGACACTATATAATTCATTTCCAAGACATAAACATTCTCATTAGAATGAAAGGCAAATACCAACTAAGTAAATGCAAACACCGCATAAGGACCTTGCTACAAAATAAACTGTATCATAATGAATATTTCATCTCCCTCCCAAGTATCAATAATACTAAATGCATCTATACTATGAATTGTTCTTTAATTAAAAAAAAATAAATACATATATATAGTCTAAATCTGAAAGCAAAACACGATCTGCAAATTGTGCACATGAAGGCTATGTTTCCTTGAGTGAGGACTAAAGGCAAGGAGTTCTATCTTGTGAATGCTGGTATAGGTTTGATGAAGTATTTACCAAAGTAATCGTCTCCAGCAGCTAAGAGAGCCAACTGCAGTTAAGCATAGTACTTAAATACTATGACAAGTAAAGAATAATAGAAGATTCTGGTATTTATACATGGCTAAATCTTAATTTCTTGAGTTAGAATAAAAATATTCCCTTGGAAGGCGAGTGTTTTGGCACTCGCACACATTACACACACACACACATATACACAGCTGATGGACAGTAAGAGACTGTCTTTTGAGCCTTCCTATTTTCAACTGTCTAAAATACAACCTCAAACTCAGATGCAAAGTGAACTATTTTAGTGTCAGGTCACAAATTCACGTCTTCTGTTACACTGTTAGAAACACCCTATAACAAGCTTGCTACACAAATGGCTGAAAAATAAAAGCAGAATCACAGAGACATTAGCCTAGACAGTCAAGAAATAAAATCAAATCTAACATGTGGTTAGTTCTGGGACCCTACTACACTTTTGGTAGAACACCAAGAACTGAATCAGAGATTTAACAGACAGTAGCAAATAATTAGCATAATTATTTCCAAACTCCATTTCCACTGCTGTATCTCCTGCTAAGATAATTCTCCACTAGTACCCGACAACTAATAGTTTGAAGAACGGTCCTGAAAGATGGCATAGTAGTTTTAAGTATATCTCTGCTTTATTATAAAATTTCTCTCTAAAATATAATAAAATATAGAGGTATACTAGTCCTAAGCTCCTCCATCCAGAAGAATGAAACGGCGCATTGACATCCACCCCGTAACAGCTGTATTGGAAACGTCCTGCCAGTAGTTTTAACAGCCCTGACCAGATTGAAATTTGCATCATCGTATCAATCTAGAGTTTCATATAAACACACTGTCCATTGTTTCACAGAAGAGGAGCACAGAGACCAAAAAGGTATTAGAATGACTTAACACCAAGGAGCTACAATTGCCTGAATAACATCAGCAGCTGGAATCTCTCCCTGAATCCCTGAGAAGACTCACAAGACATCCCCAAGGACGTTACGGTCTCTAATAGAAGCAATACATTTACATAATAAATTATTAAATATCTTTTCATATAAAATATTATCAAATATTTTATATTCTGCTTTTTAACCTCTATTCTAATACTCTGGCTTCTGCATATATTTAGCCAGTGTTCTATACTAGAAGTAGTGTATATTATGGTTCCTTCCTCCTCTAACCAATCTATGTTGCAATCTACTCATCATTTAGAGAAAAAGTTGATATCACATGGGAGATTCACACAACTGTTTTTTAGACAAGGTGATGAGAACACAACGCTGAATCGCAGGTAACAAAAAAGTGGGGAATTTGTTAGTGGCAAAAAGATCTATTATATTTCCTTGGGAAAATAAAAACCATGTTGTTAGATGCAAGACCAGAAAACAGGGACCAGAAAGTTCTTCTATTATTTTGTCACTGCTAACACCCTTCATTAGCATCCTCACAGAAGACAGAGCAGGCTATACTGACTGCACTAACTGCTGCAGCTGATTTTTATAAAGCAGTGCTGCTTCAGCTACGTGAACTGCAAATCCCCTTCTCTAATTTTTCAGCTAAAATCCAGAATTTAGCTTATCACATTGTTAGAGAAAGCACAGTAAAAAAAAAAAATATCTTCTTCACAGAACTGGGAAATTTCCAGTGCAGAGTAAGATTCTGTTTCTGGATAACACCTAAGAACTAGAAACATGGATTGAAAAGAAGTGCTTCTTCAGCTCAAAATAGAGTCATGATGCCATATTCAAGTTCATTTTTAGAATGAATTTAATCTGCACAACTGAAGTTCTCATAATTACTATCCCAATGCTTTCAGTTCTTTTTCTCTACATCCATAGATAGTAAAACTGGCACTTCTTGTTCTGCTTAGTTTTCTGAGTTTCTTCCACATTTTTTTTTTCATTCAAGGTTTCAGAATTTAAAAAGAACAAATTTTCCAAACTAATGCCGTAAAACTGACCATTAAAAAACCTGTCAAAAAATGCCATTAGATCACTCTTGTGATCATTAGTAACACGCCACTGAGACAGTAACATATACCTGTTGAAGTATTCCAGCTCATGACTTGCAGCCAAAGCAGTCTGCGGCAGGACAATACCTGAACATTTCCACTATCACTATAAATTAAGATAAGGAATATCAATTTGAAATGGAAAAGAAATGGAAGCGTACATTCTATATTAAACACTTAACATGAGATTCAACTGCGCGAGTGGATGACAACCGAAAGAGCAGGTAACAAAAAGATAGATATGACGGGAATAAAGAATACAGCTTGTGAGGAAGAATTCAAAAGGGCTTTTAATAAGGTTTACTTTTAAAGGACAAGGAATACGTTTTTAGGCAGAATGCAATTTTCTCTTATTTTGGCCTGGTGACATTGCCTCTCATAACTGCTGGGTCCAATTCAGACTAAGCAAAACATCTTCAAAGGACCTGGACATTAGAAAAAAAAACCCAAACACAGCCAACCATATAAAAACCAAAATAATAATATATATAAAAAAAAAAAAGCACATGAAACAAAAACCCACTCATCAAAATAACTGTTATAGAAGGAACAGAAAAGTATCACCTTGCTTTCCCTTCACAGTTAATGGTCACTGATGAGGCTGCCTCACTCCAGACCAGTTCTCCACTGCCTGTCTCTGCACCCTCACAGGCATCTGCAGAGAACCCCATCGGAAAAGAAGTAAAATCCCTTTTTAAGGTACAGAATGTCTCAATGACTGTTTAAAACCATTGGAAAAGTCAAGATTGAAGTGTATGGTCGTGTGTAAAGCCAGAATTATATTTCTGCCCACCTTCTCAGTTTGTCCAGTTATCCATCACAATGAGGGGCTGCCCTGTTAGTTTCAACAGCATCCTTGTCCCAGAAGCTCTGGGTGGTTTGGCATTCCACCTTAATGCACTGGTGAACACATTAACCTGTTCAGCTCATGAATATTGTTCCAGAAAAGAGATTGTTATTTTGCCCCAAATACACCACACAGTAAGCACAATGAGGTGTTGGCCTCATCAGCACAGCTCCATGTGACAGGAGAGGCTTGTTCTGTGCCGTGAGAGCCTGAAAGTAGAAAGGGAGAGGAGGATTTAAACACCCCAGAGATCAGGGCATGTCACTCGATACACCAAGTCACCCTACCTGTGACAGCTAATCACTTGAGTGGAGGGAATGATTCACTTAAGGAACTGTCTCGAGTGCTTTCACCATTTTTACATTAAGCAATAGATACGGTGGGGAATAAGCCCTGGTCACTAGAAACCTCCTCAATTATCATTTGTCCAAGCCTCTCTCTGGCACATCTTATTTTGCCTCAAAATGAAATAGAGGTCTTGTTGCAAATGTTAACATATTTTTAAAAGAAAGTAACTTGGTTAAATAATCTAATAATTCAACAAGGGAACACGCATCTCCATCTCTTAGAGCTCAGACACATGTCAGTTTTACACTAAAATAATGAAGGAACTTTTTTTTTTTTCCTGTCATTATAATGAATGACTTGATGGTCTACACAAAAAAATGCTGTGATTGATTGTAACTTGCCTCAGTTTTTAAACACACTTGATGAACCACTACAAAACTGTATGGGGTTTTTTTTGTTTCAAACCAAAATCTGAACCCAGCTTCTACCCACTGAGAATCAGAAAACCCAAAGAGCTTTTACACCAGTTGAGATGCACTCCTTCCAAACACATCCCCACCTACAAGGAGTACGCCAATTCTGCTCAATTGCAAGCACAAGATGAAGAAAAAAACAGAAACAAACCAAAACCAAAACTACCACTTCTCAGAGGTGTTAAAATTCATTACGTAAAAGAAATTCTGAGTATTATTACACAACTAAGCCGGAAACACTAAAGCTATACAGACACAGTCATCACTAACAAAAGTAAGGTGTCCCTGACGAAACCACAGAAGAGGGTGTGCATTAGTATTTTGCCACTCTTCAGGCAAGCAGGGTATTTTTATTCCAGTAAGTGCTAGCAATAATATAGTATTCAAAGTTTTGTGAATTAAACCCTTTCAAACTCTTAGACAGAATCTACCTTAATGGATTTTTTTCCTCTACATTCATCTTTGCCCAAAGGCTTCATTGTCTCATTATGTAAATGAAATTTTCCTATGAAAATTAAATGTTAAAGATGTTTTTTGTAGTTCTTCAATACTGCAAATATCACGTGGATGTTCACAGTAATTCCGATTAAGTATAACTTAAAGGAAATGCATCTGCTTCAAGCAATGTAACAAATTAAGAAATAACTTGGTTTTGAAATACTTAAAAACGGAAAGTCTTATTTAGAAGTAACCTCCAGAACTTTCTTTCCTACACAGAAACTTAAACTAGGACAGGATTTGCTTTATTTTGAACAACACCAAAGACTAGACTGCAAAAATGCAGTTCTGAAAACACATGAGCAGAACTTGGATAAACCTGCATAAACCTGCATAAACCTCCAGCACATCTTGACCCCCGTGGACATTCTTCATAGAGCCCAGCTAGCAGTCAACACCCCCACCTGGAGCTCACCTACAGAGAGGCTGCGCAGATGAAATCAAACACTGTGTGCTCCTGAGTAGCCTGCCCTGAACACCAAGTCCTGTATGTTACTCAAAAATAATTCTGTAAGCTAGCACCAAATAGTTCAACACTGCTAGCTACCTACCGGGCAGCAGGAAAGGTGACAGAAAACATTTCTACCCTTCCTCCATTTCTTTTCTGGATGCTTATGGTAATTTTAATTTCTTCTTAGATCAAAAACCAGCAGGATTATTTTAATAAAATAATTAGTAGCTAAGTCATAGAGATGCCATGGTAAGAGCTCAAGGACATACAAATCATTAGATTTACCCAGCGCTTCCCATATACCAAATTATTTAGGACAAATATAGGAATTCAAAACCTAACCAAAAATATACTCCACTTTCAAAAGCTATTCCAACACTTTTAAATTACAGGCATTAGTAACTTTTTTTTTTTTTTTCAAATACAGAAATGTCATAATCAGTCCTATCACAAAGCAGCAGTTGTACAATAATCTTAATTTGTAGAACTAAACAGACATCTCATGCTTCACCTAAACACATTTCTTGCTACTGCTGTGTTCTTTTTTATTCTCACAGAGCTTGTCATCCTTTCACAGGCCCCTGTTTTGAATGTGATTTCATTTTTTTGAGTACTAAAGGACTGAATGCCTTACTTTATGAAATCAGACAGTGGGCTGGCTTCCCTTTGAGCAGAAGAAGGGGGGTGATGGTTGCTTTACTCATTTCTCCCATTGTGCCCGCAGCCAGAAAACCTGATACTGTTACAGGTCAAGTACAACAGGACTCAAGTACCCTTCTTTTTTTTTTTTTTTTTTAAACTATTTTCACATTTCATTAGAGGTGCTTCATATCATTTTGAAAAGCTTCCCAGTTTCTATTTTTATCTTATTTTATATTTTCTGTAGGACACTGTCAGTTAGATTTAGGACCCAAATGTTATATTTCATAAAAACAAGGCCTCACAAAAACTCAAGATGAACAGAAATATTTCACAGAATCTATCAGGTTGGAAAGTATCTCAGGAGGTCACCCAATTCAACCTTGTGCTTGAAACTGGGTCAACACTGAACTCAAACCAGCTTGTGGAGGGCTCTGTCCAGGCAGGTCTTGAATACCTCTAAGGATGAAAATTCAACAACTGTCTCTGGGCATATATATTGAAAACAAACAAACAAACAAACAACCCACACATAAAACAACAATCACCAAAAACAAAGCCCTGCTTTTAAAGGAGTAAAAACTAGAAACTGATTAAAAAGAGGTGACTATGAAAATAACGGATTTTATTGATTAAAATATAAGAAACAAAGCAGAACATGTAACAGTTTTATGACATACATAGGCATATAATCTATAAAACAAATAAGTGTTTTGAGTACTCAATTTTAGCCTGCCTCCATATAAGAAAATATATTACCTATATAATAGTTTCACAGTGTACTTTTAGCTTACTTCAAGATGTTTAGCACTCAAAATGAGGATTTTTTTTTTTTTTTTTTTTTCAACTTATCCTTTAACTTCCAACCACCAGGGCTGGAATGATATTATCTATTTACGCTCATTTGGCAGCTTTCCTGATCGCTTTGATTTGAATCTCTGCTAACATGCTGACAGGTCAAAAATGCACCTAATATTATGAGACTACTATTATTTAGAGACATGATTCACCTGTCGATGTAAAAAAACAGAGGACGCCCAACATTTACTGAATCATATTTCAAGGTTTTGAGGGCTTTTTGCTTTAAGATGTTGAACTATTTATTGTTAATGAAATGTTTACTTTCATAAGTCTTCTTTTAGCAGACTTTGATCACTATATGCACATCCAACACCTGAGCACGTACCAAGATACTGTCGTGCTTGGTACAGCTGGACTTGGGAACCATCTGGGAATTACTAAAAACCTACCAAAAGGTATGGGATCAGCTCCCACAGAACCACAGCACTCATACAGAAGCCTAAGCAGAAGGCAACATTTTCCTCTAATTCAAAAGTTTTCGACTGGTATTTTGTAAAGAACTTGAAAAGACCCCAAAAGGCATCTCAGGAAAGGAAACTTACTGTTAGCTTACTTCAGTTCACTATGCAAGTGTTCCTCATTTCCAATAGGAAATAACTTGGGCAGTTACAAATAAGAAGAGGTTGGAAACCACTGACTACACTTCTCTAAACTTGGAAGCTGAAGTAAAAGAGAAAGTGGTCATCGCATCTTAGCAGATGAAGAATTACAGATAAATAACCTCTCTTCTAATAGCAGCCTTTTTTCATCAGTTCCTGGAAGTTTAAGTAGAACTCCCCAAGCCACTACTGCACTGTAGGACACGCTCAGCAGAGACTACTGAGGTATCCTCCCAAAACAAGCATCAGAACTGAATGCCAAAGTTGTGAAATAATTACTGCTCTGTGAATTTGAGCGGCTACTTGCAGCTCTACAGAGTTATAAACAGGAAGTGTGAAGCTATGCATTCATACCTGCTTTAATCATATGACAGAGCCCTAAAGCCATCAAATACTGGCTGACATAACAAGTCTCGCTGTATAATCTAGACTGTCTCAACAGTGGATCCTATTCATTCTGATAGCTAAAAAAAAAAACACCAAAGAGAAAAGGAGGCTGACAGAGATCTAGGCATTTTCACCACATCAGTCTGAAAACTGAAAGCTCCTTAAACAGAAGGACATGGGTTTGTATCCCTAGGAAACAATATATTCTGAAGAACGTTCACCTACCTACAGTGTTCGAGCACTGATTTTCAGACACAAGAGAAAAGAAAGTAGAACAAATGCCTTCATGGGATACAGAAAGAAAAGAATAAACCACTGAAATGGTTTCCTGATCATTTTTCCTAAGAATACATCTGAGATTTAAAAAGTTACTTCCCTAGTCTGGAGTAATAAAAAGTAGTCTTCCATGGGCTCAAGGGCTAAATCCACAGATTTTGTCAGCCAGTTGAGAATAAGAAAACCTCAAATAGATGCTTATATATTTGCACAAGTTTTCCATCATCCTTTTGTCAGATTTATTACATCTGTATGCTTGAGGATGTTAGTGACCAGACACCAGATATAGATGCCTTGATTTAAATAAAACAAATGTAGCTGTTTTTCAAATTCAATCAAGCCACAAAGGGTCATTAGCAAGATTTATCCTCTGCCCATCACAGAACATCAGTCATCACTGCAAAGCACACTAACCAACCTTTTTGTGGACTGAAGCAGGTTTTCATTGTTTTGACGGGCTTGCTGTTCTACAATTGGTGGCATCTCTGAGATACACAAAAAGGAAAGAAAACTGTCTGCAAAACGTAATTTCATGGCCTCTCCCAAGACAGATCCTGTGACATTGATATAACTGCAGGTTCTGTCTCAATATTAGCTGGCATTTTAATTGCATGCACATTATTGAAACATAGCACTATTTTTCTCTTTTTGCTCTTTTTCTCAGAGATCATTGTGCACAAAGCAAAGCAAATGGGTCTACTGGTAGCCACTCATTTCTCCAAACAGTTCCCCCTTCTTCCATCCCAGCATTTATGCAACAAAAATTTTAACCTTGCTTTAAGCAGAAAGAAAACCCCACCTTCCTCTCTGGCACAAATTTCCCAGATCCATGATTATTCATTGACATTTCTTTCATTGAAGTGGTTACCTGACTGAATACTTAGCACACAGAAGCTGGAAATGGCCCAAGTTAGCATGACCTGCTTTAAGCAGCATTCACAGAAATTCTGACTATAAATTCTACAACCTTGTAATTTTCAAGTACCTTCATAAATTTACACTCAGTCCGAGCTTACACTCTGAAAGTTACTTAAGCAGAATACATTAACAGTCACTGGAAATACAATCCTTCAGGATCTGAAGGAAGTTAGCCATCAACAGCACAAAGTCATCCCTTTCCCGGGGAATACGCATTAAAATATTCTATATGAAACAGCACAGAGCAGGAGCTGCTGTGCTGGAGCAAATAGGAAGAGAAAATTCTTCCTTTAATAAAGTTTTATTGGCCCAAAGACAACCCCTTTAGGAATTGGGTGTCAAGGCTCCCAGCAGAACAAGTAAAAGATAAGGCAGACTGTAGAGTAGCATCTCCCTGTCATGAGGCAAGGCCTAACACAGGGAAGTTCTCAGGAGTGAGCAGACAGGCAGCCTGATGAGCAGAATGGGAGTAGTCAAATCAGAGGCACACCTTGGAAAAGGCACCAAACCAAAAGGGGATACTGACTGAACCAGGAAGCCAGCCTGACCCAGGAAGAAAACTGCTGTTGGAGCTTTGGGCTAAGAAAAGAACAAACTCAAGAGCCACCCTAACAGTCTGTGCCATGACAAACACAGCTTGGTAAAATAGTCAATGACCTTATGCCCAGTTGGGAATGAAGTGTTTCTTCACCTATAACGACCCATCCAGGAATTTTACCTCCTCAGAAACAAGTCATCTTCTGAAGGAGGTCTGCAGGGCCAGAATGAGTTCTCACAAGTTCACAATCCATACTTTTTCCGCAGCAACAGGCAAAGCAGTGCCTCTGGCTACTCCAAATCAGACAACTGTAATTTGGCAATACTCCTATCAAGAGCTGTCTACAATAGCATCCTTTACTTTTCACTCCCAAACTACACAACCAGATGCAGACTTTACAGAGCATCACGGAAAAAGGGAGACTAACAAGACTCAGCATGACCTGTGCTGAGTGGACACAAGACAACTCTGTCATGCTCGTCCACACGGCCACATCACCCGCAGCGCAGTCAGCTGCCTGTGCCAACCAGCAGAAAAAAATACTAATAATTGCAGTATTATCTCATGCTCCGGGGTGAAAAAGGCCATTAACACTAGACGCCTCTCACGTGTTCATCTCCTTGAACAGAATTTACATTTTAGCTACAGTTATTTATATTGCCGGTGTTTAAGCACAAAAACTCCTCACCTTCACAACCTTCGGTTACTCCCAAAATGGAATTGCAATAAATAAAATTGCAGCCGTTCACAGCTTAAGAGTCAGTCTTACTTGCTGAAGTTTGCAGAACCAGCAGCATTTGTTGCATTTTCCCAGATATTGTGGACAACTAGTGTCTCAAAAATACGATCACGAGACTCTGACTGATTCTTCAATGCAGTTAACCACTATTGATTACACAGGAAGAACTGGCAGTCGAAGGATTTATACAATAGCACCTACGTAAGACTTTCTCAGCCTCTAACAAGCAGGACACAAGGTTAGAGAAGGTAGAGCTAATTGGACATAAATATATTTGGCTTTCTTTTTTAATGTTTATGTTTATCCATTATCACTGTTTGTGTCCACAGAAATGCCACAAGTACCAGCACAGTTCTGTGCAAGTAAGAATGGCCTAACAAATAATGTTTTGATAACTAGCCTGTTTTATACATACAATGATTCACTGGTTAAGTAAACAACATAGTTATTTAGCAAAACATCAATTTATATTAGTGAGCCTAAAACAACCTTTCTGTTCTCCTACAGAAAAACAGTATTAAATGCCTCAGGGGCAGAATAACATCAAAGAAAAATATATTCACTGTGCAAGAAACAATTTTAAGTAACTTAAAAAAAAAAAAGGTCTTATTTTTATGTCAAAGAAATGATTCATCTTGAAATATCCAGATCAATTTCCTAGATTTTAAAGCAGTAGGAGTTGAAATGTAACTCAAGCCATTCGGTTTTTAAGAAGTTTGGAATATACATCTTGACCAAATGAATGCATTTTCCACCAAAGAGCTTATTTCAAAGACTTCTTGTTATATTCAACTTCACACCTCTACCAAGCTACATCTATGACTCCAGCTCCTCTAAAAATACATATGCCAATGCTTTTAAAGACTTTCTATACTTTCACTAAAAGTGAAATTCTTTAAGGCTGTCACGTTTAAAATCTGTAACGAAAGCGAGTGAGTCACGTTTGTTTCTTCTGCTTGACAGTATGTTGCTCTATTTCCTATTTGACATGGCATCCCCCAGAGGCTTCATCATAAAAGAAAATAAAAATATTTATTAAAAATCCCATTTCATATTAATCTGTTTCTCCTTCAATTAACACTCAAGTGTTTCCTGCCAGTTTTCCCCTATCAATGGTTACATGCATCTCAGATGTAAGCAGAAATAAAAAGGGCAGCCATGTATTGGTTTGAGCTTACAAATTTTATCAACGCTTTAAATCTCAAACAGGTGAGCAGCTTTAACTGTCCACACTACATCACACGAATACACAACACAGCACCAATCTGAAAAAACCATCCTCTCTGCAAACCATTTACAGCTGAAAATTACTGTTCCTCTTTGTCCTTGGACTTGGATACCAGTTCTAGAGCAAGGTAGCTGACAGGGTGTAGCTTGGCTGTCGCCTTGGAGCCCTGCAGCTGCAAGTATTCAGCACTGAGCTTGTTTATGTTTTCCCTTCGCTAGTTCCTCTTTAAATGCTCCAGGAGGAATCCAGAAACGGACTAAACCAGCAGTATTTATAATAAACCGCGCAAGCTACATCCATATTTCAAGCCTGCGATGCAGATGCGTGGCCCCTATCACGGAGAGCACCAAGTAAACATGCGGAGCCAGTAGGTTGGAGAGAGCCGTGAGGTGACGGGCAGCGCGGGGAGAGGAGCAGCGCGGCCAGCCCCGTCACCCCGGCACGGCTGGATTGCCCAACGCCGTTCTCCGGGGCAGCTGGGAGAGCCGGCGAGAGACGGGCGAAGGCAAGGCCGAGGGCTGCGAGACACCGGGAGGGTCTGGCGGTATCAGCGCCCGCCGAGTGCCTCTGCCCCTCAACACCCGCCCTCCCTCCTTCCCTCCCCGGCCGCGAGGCTGAGCGGCGGGAGCGGGACGGCATCGCCGAGGGCCACCGGCGACTGCTGCCGAGGCGTGGGGGCGGCCGGGAGAGGAAGATCCTGCCCGCGGCTGCTGCCCAGGCCCCAGCATTAGGAGAGGGGTGATAAATAAATAAATAAAGGGCGCGGGGGGCGGAAGGAGAGGGAGGGGGCGGGGAAGCAGCCTGAGGTAGAGGAACGGCGCAAGTGCCTCCGCGCCGGGGTCTGTCATGGTGGTGCGAGGAGCCGCCAGACACCGCCTCGCCGCGCCGCCCGCTGACAGGGGCAGAGTGGGGCCCGCCGAACAGGGGCAGAGCGGAGGAGGGCCCCCCCACACACTCCCGCAACCGCCTCCCAGACCCTCTCCTCGCCCTCACCCCTTCGCAGGGCCTCGTCGTAGCTGAGGAAACCGATGCGGGACTCCTTGGCGCCCATGATGCCCCTCAGTCCATGGCCTCTCTACCGCCGGCCGGCTGGGCGCCGCGGAGCCCGGGCTGCGCCGCTAACGCCTCCGGAGCACAGGGCGCGGGCGGGGGGAGGCGGGGCGGGCCGGCCCGGCCGGGGGGAGGAGGCGGCCGCGCACCCTCCCCGCCGCCGCCTCCATGGCGAGTCACGTGAGGAGCCCGCCCGCCGCGTCACGTGACGAGGGAGGGCTGTTATGATCCGCCCGTCCCCAGCCTTCCCCTGGCGCCTCCTAACGGACGGCGCGCGCGCAAGCCTCTCTCTCGTTCCCCCTCCCGCCGCAGGGGAGCGCCCCGCGTCACGTGATGCGGCGGCTCGCACCACCCCCTCGCTGCCCGGCAAAGGCGGCGGCGAGCGCGCGCGCCTCCCGCTTCCCTTCAGTCGCCCCCACTCCCCGGCAGCGGCTTGAGGGGAGAGGAGCCCTCGGTTACCGTCCGGGCAAACCAGGGCTTAGAAGAGGCCGGCTGGGGCTCTGCAGCGCGGCCGGCGTCTCGGGTCCTGCCTCGGGGCCGTTGAGTTCCCAGCCGTGCCACGGGGTACGGAGAAGAAAGGCCTGTGAGGATGAGCTCGCCCCGCTACGCTTCAGACCCCGCGTCTGGACCCTGTGCCCTTCAGCCCCTCTCATACTTCCCCGGGGACCGCGGCTCTCCTCAGAAAGTCCTCTTCGGCAAGGACTGCAAGCATGGGGTGACCGTAGGGAGCTCCTGTTCCATTCGAATGTCTTTTCAGTGCCTGAAACAAACACGGACTGAATTGTAAAAGGATCAAAAAAACTTATGTCCTTTGCTATCCTTTAGCATATTTGCTTTTAGTATTCAGTCCAGTACCTAAACAGAACGGGAGGATTTCACAAATGGCTTTGTTACAGCATTAAGCCTGGTAACATACCCTGGGTCACTCCTGACTGGAAAATAAAGGGAGTTTGCAAGAAAACATCAATTTCCAAGGGCAGCTGTTCCTGCCCAGAAAAACCTGTAAAAACACCAGTTGCGAGTCATTCCTTAAGTTACAGTTTCTGTGATGAATGATCTTACCCCATGGGAGCTGGAGAAAGGTCAAGCTGAAGTCACTTTCTCCCTGATGGAAGTTCACACGTAAGTATTTTTATAGCAAACATTCCAAACAAATTTCATATCTGATATGCAAAGTCAGGAATGCTGCTTACAGAGAAGCCAACTTGAAGGCCAAATTTCTCCTCATGTAACACTGCTGAAGTGCAAATGCTAGAAACTGCTTACCTTTCCTAAAGCCTCCTTACATTTGTTTCTGCCCTCATCCCAATTTGTGACAAAGAATATGTTTATTACACTCGAGCATTAAATCTGCTACAAAAGACCTTTTGCCTTTCTGAAATAGACTATGAGGGTGAGAGTGCTTTTTAAAAATGTAAATGAAATTGTCAGAAACGTACTTCACCCACCAGCCACTTGTTACATACATTTAAAGAGGATGGACACTCCCTCACAGCCTCTTATTACTATGCTACCTTTACACATCTTCCCAATAGAGCCCCACACCCAAGCAGCTTTCAGTTTAGATACAATAAGAACTCTTTAAGAAAAGAGAATTAATTTGATATGGTAACATGTCAATCAAAAGCATAAGCTGTCAATATTAAAACCAGCTGGACACATCTGGTTTATCTTGATGAAATGAAGTGTTCCAACCCCTAACGATGGCGTTCCTCGTGCCATTTGTGATGGATCACTTTTTTCAAGTATTAACTCACAGCTGAGGAGATACTGTTCAATTCCTGACTTCCCTGTGGTATTCCTGTGTGACCTTATGTTTAGTAATAATCTTTTCATGTTTTGGTTGCTCCTCTGAATTACAAAGATAACGCTACATAGAGTCCCACTTTGCTTGGCAGAGCAGTTATGGAAAGCATTAGAGCAGGAAGAAACTGCAGTGGTGTTGTAAGACAGCTTCCCACCACTTTCTTCTAGTTTTCATGCTGATTTCACCATGACTTTATCCTTGCCTCACCTCCCTTAGGTCTCTTACTTTTAGTAAGTTATATTATCAAACTGCAACAACAAAACCCCACGTAACAAGACACGCCGCTGAGCTGACGTAACGCTCCCAGGCCCCTTTCATTTAGACGCAAAGGAGGGAAGGAACCAGGACAATTCCCATCCGATGCTATTGCAACCACCACAGTTTAACTGCTGTTCCACATCTACTCCATTCCACATTGCACCACAGATGAATTACCAACATCCCTTTCTGTGTATTTAAAGAAACCCATCTACCCCTTCGCAGCTTTCAGACTTTTATTCTCTTTTCAGCTGAGGCTTCATCAGCACTTTGCAAAACAATTCCATTTTTATCCGTTATGTCCTGACAGAACCTCTACTTGCAGCAGACACAAACCCTGTTTTCAGACAGGGGAGATTATTAAGCACTATGGCATTTTTTAATGACAACTGTTCACATGCTAAATCATGAAATAAATTAATGTCTAAAATTATAATTACAAGTCAAATCCTACCACCAGCTTGAAGTATCGTCACAAACAGCTGCCTGGGTATTTGATGGAAATGAGGAAGCAGAAACCTCTAGTGAGGAGATCCTTCCTCTAGAGGAAGGAAAATGGATTGGAGTGATGGGTAATAAGAATGGTTAACCCTTCTTATTTAAAAAAAAAAAAAAAATGCTCTTTCCAAAATAGTTAAAAACACAGAGCCCATTAAAGCCTGCTGCTGTTCACAGCTAGCCAAGTTCTTCAGACTTCTACCGCATTTTTGCGTGGCATTTTTGAAAACCCAAACTAAGTGACATCTCTTCTATGTCCCAGAGATACAAATGATGCCTAACAAGCAGTAGAATTTTGTTTGAAGAGTGCTTTAAAACAATTTACTCGATCCATTGTATGCACCACGGCTTGCACCAAATTTAATAACAAAGATCGTCTAGATGGGAAAATCAGACCGGAGGCTCACGATGGCACTGTCTTTGTTCAGATTAAATTAAGCATGTTCTCAAAGGCATTGAAGCAGGAACCTAGAGATAAGACTTTGCAAGCTAACCATGGATTAGATCTGGCAGTAAGTTTTTAATGAAGCTTTATTGGGGAGCATAAGATTATAGATGTTGCTACTATTTAAATGTTATGTCAAAAGTAAATCAAATTAAGATACAGTGAATTTAGACTTTTATTGGGTGAATTTAGCTGCTCTCTTCTGGTAGAAAAGTGCTATATATGCAAATCTGTCTGTCACCAGCCACGTGTCCTTTTGATTGCTGTGATTTATTTAATTATTCACTAATCACAAATTAATTCATATGCACTTAGCAAATATCTTTAAGTGTCTTTGCATCATTGTCAAGTATCGTTGGAAAAACAGACAGTCACTGCTGCACAGAAGCTGCAGGAGGCTCACAGCAACATTGTCTTCTTGGCAGAGCAGCATCAGTCACCAGGAGGATGGTTGGCAGTCTGCAAGGCTACCAGGGATGGGGAAAAATGTCACACAGACTTCAGCTGAGGCTGGAGTGGGCATCTGCAAAGGAGAATGTCTTTGAACTCAAAAAAGATAAGCCATGTAACTGTGGAACTGCTGCTGTGAATCAAAAACCATTCTGAGAGGAGCAGTCTAAGTCCCTAGGATTTCCTGATTTAAAATTCACCAAAAATAGGAACCAAAAATGCAATACTTTTTGCAAAGTAATTCAAAATATACAAAAATATTATGGTACTCTATCCTCCCAAATAGTAGCAATCTTTTTGTTGAGGGTGATGTAAAATAAATACAAACCATTAATCTACTCTTTAGTATTTGTACTTAATACGAGATTAGGGAGTAGGGCTGAAGGGTTTCCAGCAGAAAGATGAAAAAGCATCGCAAGAACTAAACCAGGCAGTTCCGAACGAGTGCAGCAGAGCACATCTCAAATGTTTGGAAAGAGCAGAAGGTGGGAGAGATATCAACGCACAACAAGAGTATTTGTTCACTGTAGGCCTGCGGTGTTCAGAGCTAAATGGTTTCACATCTAATTACAATGAACTGATGAATGAGAGAAATACCTCGAATTGTTATCTGCCAATCTAATTCTGATGTTATCAGAGGGATCGGGGAAAATGCAAAAAGCTTCCTCAAAGAACAACAGAACTACATACGCAAATTGCAACTGTTACCACATCCCACATTTTCTAGGAAAGAAGTGGTTTAGAATAGTCAGAGGGTGACATTTGCTACAGATTTATATGAAATAGGAAATAAAAGGAACAGATTCTTACCAAGACCCTCCTATGTCATTTTGTTATCATGACAGCATGAACTTTGTAACGGAACATCACAGGTGAGAAGGCCATGGCCTTTATGGATAAACCTGTTAAAGAGAGAGTAAAAAGAGAGAAAGGGAAAGAAAAGAGAGAGAGAAAGGGAAAGAAAAGAGAGAAAAGGAAGAAGGAAGAAGGAGGAAGAAGAAAAAGAAGAAAGAAAAGAAGAAAAAAGAAAAATATGACATTCAACACTTACAGAATTCAGTTTTAATAAGCTCACTGTAACTAGCAGCAGCAGCAGATAAGAAAATTAAGTCTTAACATTATCTTCTTTCTCAGGAAGCCTTACTCTATTTAATTTTGTGTTTCATTTTACACCACATACTCAAATAGGATTTCTGCAAGCCCAGTAACCACCCCCCTTGCTGAAGAGCTGTGCTAATGAAGCAGTGTTCACCAGGGTTGCAGTGTGGTGTAGCCAGGGGACTGAATGAGATGATTTGGATTTCTTCCCCCTTAGTTTCAGTACAAGGGCACTTCTCTTACACCTGCCCTACAGATCCTCACTGCCCAGCACTCTCATGACTTGTTCAAGCGGTTGCCATTCCCCACCCACCCTGACACCACTGCCTCTGCCACAGAAGCCAAGCCCTTTACCCGGGGCTGGCAATTGTCCCCTGCTTCTTCCCGGCAGCGGCAGACACTTCATACCTTCCTCTTTCCTGATAAGTTGATACCATGTAAGCAGCATGGAGAGGCAGGAGAGAGCAGTGTCCCTCTGCCCCAGAGGGCTGAGCTCTAGTGACAGTACAGCGTGGAGGTGACAACTGCTGCTACACAGGCAGCAGTGACAGGAGACCTGCTGTGCACACCCACAGGTGGCAAACACCATACCTGTAAATCAGGTTGTAGCTGATGTGGGAAGAGCAGTTTGGACAGCAGCACCCAGTCCTCTACAGAAAAGGCATCAAGGGAAGCGGGAGCTTATTTGACCTGGAGACAAACTCTGTTTAATTTTGCCAGCCTTTTATAAGAATTAATTAACATTTTTGCTGAAGCCACTTCCCTCTGGATATTTTTGTTCAGAGAGTTCATGACAGGTTTACAGCCACTCAGAATTGCTGCTCCTATTACTAGTCAATACATAATTTCAATTCATGTTATCTACACAACCAAAGAAAACGAGGTACATCACACACATACTTAGCTATTTTAAGATTTGTGGGTAAGCAATCTCCACTTTTACTGCAGTTGCCTTTGAAACACACAGAAGGGAACACCATAAGGTACACCCCACTCTTGATGTTCTCTTAAGTAAAGCTTCCCTGTGCATGGAAGGGTGACACAATCACGCTTAAGGCCCACAAAGAACAGTAAAAAACCCTTTTTTTCCTTGCAGACTTTACTGATGTTCCTCCAGTCACAAAGTAACAGGGTGCCACAGCTAATGAAAGTCACAAGGTAAGTGTAATGCATTAGAAATGCTTATAAATATCACATCCTTCCTGATTTTCTATTGACCTGTTTGATTATGCCATATACAGGGAAAAGTGTGATAGAATTAATCAGCCTGCTGGAGTGAATGCTAAAGGAACAGATGAGCTTTGCAAGGCTGTTGCTAGCACTGAAAAAGAAAAACTGTGACAAAAAAGAAAAAGGCAGACCTAAATCCAGAAGCATGTCATTCGGAAAGTGAGACAGACATGCTATGATTTATCAACGTAGCAGAAATTGATAGGAGCATAGATCTCCCATTTCAAAGTGTTGTCTCTGTGCAGATTAAAAGTAGTAGCTGTCATCAGGAAACAATGGGAAAAGAAATATGTTTGATAAAAGCAATTCTTGTAGACAGAAAAACCATGGTGTTGCTGGAATGGAAGTAAAGGATTTCTCTGCAGTTCCTCAGCAGAACAAAAAAAAAAAAAAAAAAGAAAAGTGTTGTGACAAGAGGAAGCGCACATAATTAATAACAGAAGATCAAATGGAAGGAGTGGCTTTGCATTTCAAATGAAAGAAGTGATTAATGTTTACTCTGTTTCAGAAATGTCCGAACTGCACTGTAGAAGGAGGATGCTCACATGGCCCCCAGAGTGCGACCGTGAATCCAGGACTCAGCAGGCAGTGGCTTACCACTGTGGCACAACGGGGCAACTCTCCCTTTCAAAGAAAGGGCTTCTTTCTTCTCAGCCCAACAGCTGCTGCACACAAGGTCTCCAGCATCTTGGCAGTTTGATTGTTGTGTATAGAAAAAGCAATACCAAAGCATAAAACGTGTAACAACTTCATGAGCATTTTGCCAGCAGCTGATACAATAGAAAGTGCATCTCAAAACAGCAGGGCAGCAGAGTAAAACAAAAACCACGGAGCCAGTACAGTCATGTCACTTGGCACATCCTTGCACCTCCCTTACTTCTGTTTCAGATCTTGGAAGGGAAAGCCAAAGCATCTTATTTGCTAATTAAGGTTTCACAGGATTCAAACACCAAGCGAACAAAGGACATCCCCAAATAGAGAAACCTGCCAGCCTGCACAACCTTGCCAGCAGCCTGATGTCTCAGTTCAGTGCTTTCACAACACAGATAGCGAAAGAACTCTGGACAACTGCATATACAAATGTGTACACACACACACACACACACACACACACATTTTTATGCTGGTATGCACACACTACCTCTGATCATGATCCAAAAGTTACACCTCCCTGTTTGAGTTAAGGACACCCCACAGACAGGGGTGGTGGTGGTGGTGGGGAGCTGTTAAATAACAAACCTCTATTTTATGGTGTCAGATGGCTAATGATAGTAATTAAGGATTTTAAAGTTCTTTACCAAGTAGTGTTATCTAAGACAGTATCATGCTTATAATCTGTCCAGAGTCCATGAAGAGCTGCTGATCAAGCCAGCAAAAGAAGTCCGACGGCTTGCCATCTGCTTGAGCCGCTGCATCACACCTCATTCCCCCAGTACAGCTATGAGCCACAACAGATGCAGATGACTGGCTTGTTTAGCTGTCGCCTCAGCTGAACGCACAGTGGCTGTTGATGTGTCACCGTGGACTCTCAAAACCAAACACGATGTAGCGCTGCGGGACAAAGAGCACCTTCAACGTTGCCTTGCCATTTTTGTGGATTGATTGTAGCCATGCAGCAAGGTAAAGCATTACAGGTCAATCAAAATTTTACCTACTACATTTAGTATTTGCATATGTTTTTATTATATAAAATACACTGTTCAATGATGCATAAAAGCCTTTGGCATTCACTCTCTCTTTGGTTAGAAGCCCAGCTACCCCTAGAAGAGCTTTTGGCCTAGCAGCTCCTTTCAGCTACTATAAAAAAAACTAGGCCTGGAATTTTGAGTAGATTCTTAAGCTGATTCTTAGCAATAGAAGACTAGTTCAGAGCAGCTGAAGGTTGCCAAATTGTTGCAGCTTGAAAAGAAAATTGGTACATTCAAAGAAAGGAGCAATCTGAGGTTCTTATAAAGCACTTGCACACCACAACGATGGGCAAGAGTTTCTCCACTCATTTCTCTTATCACTTCCCAGCTGCTTCTTCCACTTTCAGGTAGTTTCAATTTTTCCTTCTACTTTTACCCACACAGTTAACTAACAGCCTTCTAGTTGAGATTCTGCTGGTTGTAGTGACGAGGTACCAGCTGTGCATCGCTGCAAGCAGGTGCACATATGACCTTGAAATTTTCTGTGTCACCAATCAGAAAATGCCTTTAAACTGTATTTCCTATCTTCCAGAGAGCACCTCACAATTTTTAGCTTTAGATATATATATCACTTTACAGCATCCAAAGCATGGTGTAAACACTAGCCAACAAAAACAACAAAAAATCACTCCCCTCCCAGCCTACACCCTGTTACTGTCTGAGTAACAGTTCCTCCATTTCACTGAAGCCAGCCTAGGGAGTTCTTTTGACTTGCTCCTCTGCAGGAATATTAAAACAGAATGAGAATGAAGATAGCTGTTAATTTTACGTCACAGATAGTGTGATCTGAAGACCTACAGTTTCCTTTCTCCTCAGTCTTAATTGCAAAATTATACTTCAAGATTTGACACAAATTTCTCACCTCCCAATTTTCAAGCTACTAGCAAGCAAAACCAGACAAAAAAAATACCTTTTTTTTTTCCCCCTCCCCCTAATCTGCAGAGCCTGCACAATGCTTTAATTTCAGATAGGTGAAATACTGCTAATTACTAAGGTAACCTCATAGTCCTTGCGATTTTACAGAGACCCATGTCAAACTAAACCAGATTATAGGTCAGAACATGCCAATCTTTTCATCATTATCACTAATTCTCTTTGTGGTTTACGCTCACCCCCCAATACGCACCTTACCAAGTTCTCTGAGCCTCTGGCTGGCATTGCTCAGCCACTCCATAATTATTCATCACATCCAGCAACCAGACATTCACAGTATGCTCTTCTCACATTTTGTTTAAATATTAAGTACAATAGCAGATAATACCAATTTGAGATTTTGAGGCAAGAGACACAGGAATCTGGGTGGAATCAGATGACTAACAGAATTCTTGCTAAAAAAAAAAAAAAAAAAAGGAAAGAAGATAAAAAAAGATTCTTGAGCAGACATAATGCCTTTCTTCTTTTTCTGGATAAGCACAAATCTAGACCTTAGAATACTCCCACTTCAAGATACGATGCTTAGTAGCCTGATACTAACTTCATATTAAATTTTAATCAAAATAATGGGAAAAGCAGAAAGACCTGGGTCTGTTTAACCTGAAGAAGACTGAGAGGGGTTCTTATCAGTATTTAAAGGGCAAGTGTCAAGAAGATGCAGTCAGAGTCTTTCTAGGGGTGCCCAGTGACAGGACAAGGGGCAGTGGGCACAAACTGGAACCCAGGAGGTTCCATCAGAACACGAGGAAAACATTCTTTGCTGTGAGGTTGCCAGAGTCTGGTGATGAGGCTCCAGCTTCCAGGATCAAGATGCGTGCCCTGCATCTGCTCAACACCTCACAAAACAGCGCCTTATCGCCCAGAGCCCCAGCTGTGAACTATACAAGCAATAAATCAGCAAAACCTATTTTTTCTGCAGATTAATGTTATGTAAGTTATGCCTGCCATGAAGTATAAATGGCATAAAATGCACCTCTTTGCATTCTAGCCTGTTGTGGAAGAGCATAAAAGCACTTAATATATTTATTTTAGCCAGTTAAGCCAGATAGCACAACTGCAGTAATTAGCAACAATTCTCAATATCCCCATATGCCAGACAAAGGATCATGTTTAGCATTTTCAAGCTGGTAGGAGGGAATCAGAACATTGCAAAAATTAAATGGCATGCACTGTTTTGGTTTTTTTCTTCCTTCTGCCTACCTCAGCAGAGCCTACGTTTCACTACAGCTACTCCACTGCACAAGAGACTGAAACCCATCACATAAAGAAGGCTGGCCATTTTTAATTTTATTATTTTAAGCATAACAGGGCATTCAGTGCTTTAAGAAAGAGAAATGAAGAAGCCACTTCTCTTTATAGCTAAATACCGTAGGCTGGAGGGGAATTTCCTTGCCTTTTTTTTTTTTTTTTCCTTTTTCTTGCTTAATGAGACCAAAATAATAAAAAAATACCCCAAAACCTGACTTCTTCTAAAAAAAATTCACAAACTGAAGTAATTGTTGAGGTGGAAATTTATAAATACTCCAAGCACTAGCCATCCTTCTTCCAGGCAGGGTCAGGCACAGGGCAGTGCGATGTGAGGCACAGGTACATGGGAGCAGCAGAAAGCCAGGGAACGGAAGGTGGCATGTGCACGAAAAGGGCATCAGTGACAACAGAGGGATGAGACCTGAGTCCCACCAGGAGCCTGAACTTTGTTACCCCTTTCAACCCTGGCACACATCACTTGCCCAGAAGCTGCATCTCGCTACGTGCCAGCGGGCAGCCAGCCCAGCAGCACCAATTGCACTGCGAGTCACAGCCAATCTGCCAATCCTGAGCAAAGAATGAGATTGCTGGAGACAGATATCAACATCTTATAAAGGAGCAGGGAAAAGAGATACAGATTTGAGAGCCTCTGTCATCAAGGAAGGCTTTGAAATTGAGGGTGCCATGACTTGGAGAGGGGAGAGTCTTGATGCAGCCAGTCTTCTGGCTCTGAACGCCCACTGCTCTGACCAGTTGTTATTTTCCATCCTCTTCATATGTGCAGATACCATGTAGCAGAAGTTTTTCCCCAGTGAGCTGTTCATAGAAAAGCTTCAAGACTGGGAACAAAAAAACAGGACAGGAGAACCCCTTCTGGTGGCCTGACATTTTATTTCTCTACTTCAAAGAGAGGAAAATCCCTTTTTATTCCCCTGGTTTTTATTATTTTACAATTTATTTTATTCCTCTTGATTGCGAAGAGAGGAAGAATCTCCTGGGAGAGCAGGTGTTTGCTGGGGAGGACTCGCAGGGCGCCCAGGGCAGGGCTGTGAACGCAGGACACAGGGCACACACACAGAAGGAGATCTGTGAGCCCCTCACTTGATCTCCCCGGCACAGAGCTGTGCGCAAGGCACCTGACACTTCACTCTCTGAATCACCAGCGTTTTTCCAGGAGTTAATCTGCTTTATACCCAAATGAAATGTCACCACATTCTATACAGCTTTTCCGAAGGTATCCTTGGCTTGATGGGCATTTCTCTTCCACACTGAAGCCCTCTCTCTCTACTTCAGGCTGCTTCCATTTTGAGACTAGCAGACCTCTTTCCCTGGTTTCTTGAGCAGCTGGGTTTCCCACAGAGTTATGCCCACCTTCCTCCCTTGCTTCATTTCTTTCTTTTTTTTTCCTCCTTACCTCTATGTTGGGAGCTCCTATTTGGCTTATAAATCCAGTGCCTCTCTGCACATCTTGCTAATCCTGTGCAAACCCCTGGCACATTCCCCAGGCAGAGCTGCCCTTTTAGCACAGCTGTACAAGTCTCAGCATTTCCCAGGCTTCTCCTGATTCTTTGCAGGTAAATTTGTTAGGGAGAAGAAGGGAGTAGGGCAGATATCACCTAGGGCAGTTCATATTACAAGAGCCAAAAGATGGACAAAAGAAGTTAAATTATTATCAATATTAAGAGATACCCAACCTAATATAGATTTTCTTTTATAAGCAGCACCAAAGGGGTGTGCTTATTAACATCTCATTAGCAATGTCTATTTCAATTTGCATAAAAACTTGAAAGCTTACAAAGCACAATAAAAAGGAAAGCCTTTAACTATCCTGTTTCTCACAGGCTGCAAGTTGCAAAGTATGGGGGAAGCTGATAATGGTCTTTCAGTTCCTGAGAACTTCAAGCAGCTTCAAAAGTAGTAAGCTCACTAGTAGCTGGCTGAAAAGCTAAAAGACAAACACCTACAAAAACACTGAAGCATAAAATAAGGTAGGAACACCTGAAGATCTACTGACAAGGCGGTGTCACTGGGAAAGACTGGGCTAGCTGTGCCTCCCACTACGGGAGTACTTGGGACACACCTGCTCAGACTTTGCAAGAAGTGGGTAAAAGAGATGCAGATGTATTTCTGGCTTCTACATGTCACTGGCCACAGACTCTGTTTGGATTCTTTACCACATTAATTCAAACAAATAATTAAATGAGCAGCTCCCAGCACTTACAGAAAAGGGCTCTTATGGTGTATTAAGATGACTCTAATAATGTCTCATAGTAACAATAACTAGGCTCAAATTCTTTCCGCTCTCTTCCCCTAATACAAGATTAACTGGAGCTGCATTTACTGGCATCCAGATGCAGGGAGAAGACAAGCCTCCAGTTGGCTGTAAAAGTTCTCATCATCCTTAAGCACCAGGAAAGGAATTTCCAGATCCAATTAGCAAAGCCTCCGCCCCTCCAGGCTGAGCTGTTGCTCTGAGTATCATTAATCACTCTATCAAATGAAGCATTCACCACCCTCCCGGCAAGAGCAGGTTACTGGAAAACATTCCTCATTACAATTCCTATTTAGTATTACATTGCAATACATCTGGCAACGATGCCTGGGTTTTATGTTTAACTAAAGCACGTGTATATGCAGTTGGTTTTAGTATAATGTAAAATACTTGTATATTTATCTGTGTTTATCAGCTCTCCTTCCCTGTGACCTACCAGTAAATAAATATTGCATCAGATGCCTGCATATATTGTATGCAGCCTGGCTCATCACATTGCACGTGGCATTCACGCTACATCTGCCTAAACCAGCAGTAGATACAGAGCATCTTCACAACTCTTTCCTTTTTGGCTACATGCCCACTCCTGCACTGGAGGAGCTGCTGTACCAGAGAAGGTGGTTAAAATGTTTGCACTTGCACAGTTCTTGGAAGACTAAGAGACTCAAATGGTAGAAATTAATATTCACAAAAGAGCTGTCAGGGGAAAAGGAAGAGTTTTCCCTAAGGTGTGCTGTTACAGTACAGTGTGTTTGACTGACACTTAGGCTCCCTCTCCTTCACAGGGAGAAATATAAGATGCATAATCTGTTTGTATTCCAGACTTTACCCTATCCAGTTAGAACATTGCTTCAAAGGACTTCACTCCTGCCTTCCAGTAGGCAATATAATCAGATAGATTTACACAGATGTGGGCTGGGTTATGCCATCTTCTGACTTGAGAGGCTTCAAAGTAGAAAGTAACTGTCTTCCAGAGAGGCAGGCAGAAGGGATGCAACCACAGACTTTTGAGGACTCGAAGGCATGTATCATGCCTGATCTCACAGGAGTAGACCTTAAATGCTGAACAAAATGAACTAAACTTGGTGCTACCGAGAAAAAAAAAAAAAAAAAAAAAAAAAAAAGAAATATCGAGAGACAGGGAAGTTTTGGAGCTTCAGGGGTCAGAGTACAGCTTTAAACAGGGCAACAGTGAAAACAGACACTTCACAGCCTTGGGCATCCAAGTCTGCTGTGCCACTGTACCAAGGGATGCCAGATGCTCAACTCCTAAATACAGCAAGATCCTCAGCTGAGGGCTGGCCAGAGAAGTCCATCTATACCTCCTGTCTGTATATTCATGGTGTTGGCTGAGCTCTGAGTGCAGCGCACACTGAAAGGTAGAAGAACAAAGGCTGGGATTTTCAAGGGGAACTCAAGGCCGCCTCCATGCTCTGAGTGAAGTGTACACATAAGCCACGAGAGCCACTCCATGCTGTAGTCACGTGCTCTGTGAAAGCTGTAATCTCACAACGACACAGATATGGCCATGCAAATATGGGTTATGCCTATGCTAACAACCAGCTTACGTCCCTAGAGCTCCTAAATGGCTTTTAATCTACCTGCTAACACGTGTGAAAACTTGTGCTGAAGAAGCTTCATTTCTCTTGGGCTCCTGTTAGCCAGGAACACGCTACTCTTTGATACTCTGACTTGAGAGGCAAGAACATGAACTGTCAACTTCTTGGCTTAAACCTCCGGAGGTGAAAAGGAGAGGAGCTGCCTGCCACACTGGGGCCAGATGTCACAACTGCAGGCAGCAAAGGCAGCAAGAAGGCAGTTGGTAACAAGCATTGAGAAACAGCTGCCTTATAACATCCCCTTCAACCAAGCTGCCTCTAACAGTCCTCACAACAACCAGACTGAAGCCGCATGGGTACACTTACCTGTGCTACCACCACCGCTGCCCTCTGCACAGTGCTTGCCATGTGTTCAGTAACATATAACATAAAATCCTAATATAGGCTAAACAAGTTGTAACATACCTCAGATGGTCAAAACAAACCTAACTGTGGAGTGTTAAGATCATTATTGTCTTTGCATCTGCTCAGCACCAGCCCGTGCAAGGCTTCTGCATCAGAGCCAACAGCAAGACTGCAGACATGGGGGAGGCAGAAAACAGACACAGGAGGGAAAATGCTGCAAACATCTTAAGGGGAGAGCTTGTCTTAATGGATTTTTTTGTCATTACTGAATTTGGTCAAGGGGAAAGGCCAATCTTCCCTAAGACAGCCGGCTAACAATATCCTGTCTCTATTTCAAGACCCATCAACAGGTGCTTTCCCAAGTCTACTACCTGCACCAGGCAGCTGGCTCGGCGGGTGCTCAGCATCACTGGCTGCACAGAGAAATGTTTGTCCAAAAGCATCCACACTTCTGTCAAGAGCGGTGTCAGTCCCTCCACACAGCCATGCCCAGGGGGACCTCAGAGAGATGGGCCTTTGTGCAGCTCTAGAGCTGACTCCCAGTGCCAGAAACGACCTGGCACAGGAGCCCAGCTGAATCCCAGCTGCAACCACTGCACTGATTGTCCAAGGGACAGAACAATTGCACTTGTCTGACTGGTCAGGGCATGACGGGAGCCTGACACATTTTTCTTTGTGAAACCATTTTGCCTTGAAGTAAATTTCCAAAACAAAGTCCCTTTAACCCTAAGCCTTTCCAGACTTTTTCCTGGCAAACATAATTTCTTCTTTCCAAAAGGGAGACCTTTAAAGGAGATGTTACTCAGGAGAGTGAGATATTGCAGTGGTTGGCTTTCACAGCCGTCTGTGGAGACGGCCCTGAATTTCCATTACACCGTGATGGGAATGGAGGTCTCCACTCCAACCAGCTCGCTGAAAAACACTTAGGGTACAGCCCAAGGTCCCCTTTCCTCATTCTGCTTCTGTTCCCTGTCAGAAGAGATCATCCCCAGCCCCACATGAGCCAACCTTTCTGGCCTTGTGGCTGGTGCTTCCCTGCAGCATGGCTCAGCAGGTATAGTGGGAGAGCTGGAGAAAGGCCCATTTTGCTCTTGCTGGTGCACAAGCTGTAGAGGAAAATTGTGATTGCTCGCACCAGGAGCTGCACCCACACTCACAGATAGCCAACGCAGTGCACACAGCCACACGTGTGACTCAGAGCTGCACTTTGCACCACTTTCAGAGGCCAAAATAATCTGGACTTATGCACAGTTACAGGTGCTGGACTGGTGCAGATCCAGCAACCACCAAGAGCCCCAGAGACTCCACCATGCTCCCCCAGGTGCAAACAAAGCAAAGCAAGGGACCCCTTCCCTCCCATTGCCCACAGGAGCCACTGACAGCATTGAACGTCCCAACCGCTACCAGCAAGGGGAAAATCCAGATTTTTCTGACTTCAGTACCACAAATCAAATGGCAAAACTGATGGGGAGAGGTGACTCTGCCCCAGAGGGCCACAGTGTTGTGGGGCTTGAGAGCCCTGCAGTTTCCATGGCTGCCGGAACTCGGAACCAGTGCCTGGACACCCTGGTTACCTTAGTTACCCCCACACGTTTTGGTCCAAACACAACTCAGTGGCAGTTCTCCCTTCCTACCTGGTGTGAGTGAGGCTCTGAAGAAGGGAAAGGACGTCCATGTCCCATGGAGGAGACGAGCGTTAGGGATGAAGCAGCTGGAGCCAGGGCGAGGAACAGTAGCGGGGATGGCACAGACAGACAGGTGAGCATGGGCAGGGAGAGCGGGACGTAGTGAGACCAAAGCAGAGTCCAGCTTCAATTTCACCTCTGAAATGTAGTTTGGGATCAAATTTGCAAAGAATCTTTCAAGGGAGCAGAATATGTCAGAGAGGAAAGGACTTCTCTTCCTACACACTTCAGCAACATAAGCTTGTGTTGAAGTCAGTTATGTAAGAGTTCCTTTCCAAAAGATGAGTGGGGGAGTTACCTACACAAACAGTGACACGGGGAAAACAGCCGTGGCCCTTTCCAAGAAAGAATACCCCCCTCCCTGGACCAGGGAGGTGCAAGTGGCTGTGGATTTTGATTTGGTTTTGCTCTGGCTTTGCAGCAGGCCAGCCACGGTACCTTTGCCATCAGTAAAAGCTGCGGATGGCGCAGCGTGACATTACAATGAGCCCATTGTAACCACATATTGCCACTTCACAAGTGACTGCCAGCTCGTATTTGATTAATGCCATTAAGAACGAGTGGCCATTGTTTACCTTGTCATTTATTAGAGGTAGGATTTCCAAAAAGGACTTCAAGTAGGCACCTAATTCTTATGGACTTATAATTATAATTGAATCCTTAGCTTCATTAAACACCTCTGAAATCCCCATCTGAAATAATTTGGCAGGGAGAGAAATGCTTCCGAGCCTTAGGACAGGGTTTGTCCCTGGCACTTTTCTTAAAAAGAGGATGCAAGATTTGTATGAACTGAAAGACTCACCTATGGCTTTGGCAATCTGTAGACCCCAGGGAAGGATCTGACGGGCACAGCGAAGGAGGCAGCCTTCGTAACGGGCAGCGAGAGCGCTCCGCCACGCAAGACCCTGCTCATCTGCTGG
Source organism: Megaceryle maxima (assembly GCA_024605025.1). Classification (NCBI taxonomy): domain Eukaryota; kingdom Metazoa; phylum Chordata; class Aves; order Coraciiformes; family Cerylidae; genus Megaceryle; species Megaceryle maxima. The sequence continues at coordinate 10,541 of JANHGN010005204.1, read as the reverse complement.
GCAGACAGCCTCGATCAGGACACCTTTAAAATTGTGAGATACTAAACTGAATTTAGCTTTAGAAAAAGTCAGTGTCATCTCAGATTCTTGAGAGAGAGGGAGCAAATAAAATTCAGGAGTTCAGCAGAGGGAGCAAAAAAGCAGGACAAGATGCTTCTATATTCCATAGCTTTCTTTCGTGTCTGAAAGTTCTTACCCCATCATTGTTTTGAAGTCAGCTGGACACTGCACTTTAGGGAGGGCACCCAGAGGCAGCATTTGCTCCTGCATCACGTGCAAATGTTTGCAACACATCCCAGGTTTGGCCGCAGGAAGAAGCGGCGTGAGAAAAGCAGCAAAGAGGTTCCCCTTCCCCCTCTCTGCAGGACAACAACTCTTCTGTAGCCTGAAATTTATACCTTTTGCCCTACCATGTTAAAAAGGAATTTCCAGTGTTGGAAATCCCTCAATTCCCTTTTCAAGTCACCTTGGACATGCTTTTCCCAGGGTGTCACAACCTCAGGCTGTGCAGGAGCGATGCCTGCAGACCACTGGGACCACCTGACAGGTTCTGCAGAAGGCGCGCTTCAGCCCCACCATGTCCACGCAGAGACACTCAGCAAAACACAATGTTCCTTCAGTGCTTTCCCACCAGATATTTAATCAGCTTAATTAGTGAAAAGGATTGTCCGAGACCTGGATTTACAGTGCTGAACACCTATACCAATGCTTTTTCTTTACAGTGCAAGGAGCTGTTCAGACCCTATAAGAAATCACTTCGTAAGCTGCATTTTCACCAGCCCCTCTCCCCAGAGAGGAAAATGAAGCATGTCAAGGAAAGTTTGACTGTAATTGGGGACCACATCGATCTGTTTCTCCAGCAGCACTGCAAGTCCTCAGAAGTCAAGCCCTGGCAGAAGTAAGGGTCTCCTCTTCCCCGGCACCAGTGATGCTCCCACCACAACAGGCTCCTGCCCCTGCTGCTCCCAGGGGGAATTTACACACTTAGTTTGGCCCTGTGTTCCCAGGCACTGAAAATGAGATGGGTGTCAACAGGTCACTTGTGTAGCCTGTAAGTTCAACAGGAGACTCGTGTAGCTTGCTGTAACTGCTGAACACTCACAGATTTTGCAGGTCATTTTAGTAGAGGCCACATGGGACTAGTCCTGCCCAGCACAAGGCCAGTTTTGACGTGCTGTCCACCAGCAACATCCCTTTGCAAGTAAAGGGGCTCCTATGTGGCCACCTGAGTGAATGAATAACCCTTCCCATGCTTAGGGAAGGGCGGTTCTTTAAAGGTTTGTAAGTTTTGGGGAGGAGGAAACAACAGAACAAAACAGGGGGAGGGAAGAAAAAAAGCTGTGCAAATGATACCCATGTTGTCTAGAAATAGGGAGCAGGATGAGGAAAAGGATGAAGTTTGTACTCACATGCCCAATCCATGGGTCTGTCTTTTCCCAAGGATGCTCTGGCAATTCGTCTCCCTCTTCTCAGAGAAGGATGCAAAGCAACTGCAGAAGCTGTATAAGTACATCAAGAACAACCAAGTGGATAAGTTTAAGGTAAGCAAACAGGAAAGTTAATACCCTTCAAGGTGTTCCTGCTGAACTAACTTTAAGGGGATAATTAAACCATGCAGCTTACACAGGTTGATCCATGTCAAAGGAGAAACCTGCTACCAAGAAGTCTGTTTATCAAAAGGCCACAAATACTGCAGATCTTGCCAGTTCCTACCATACCCCTGGCACTGAGCTCTTGCAGACACCAGCAGCTTTCCCTGGCTAGCTCCAGGAAGCTGAACTGGTGTCCCAGCACCATGGTTTACAATTTCTGGAGCTGTTTGCTGAGCCCATGTTACCAGTGGAGCTTTAGAGACCAAATCCTATCCATAGATTTTTATCTGATGATATAGGAGTTAAGCTTTGAAATAAGCAACTGGTTCAGGCAGAGCCTGTGTTTGCCAAAGCTGATTTCTGTGCCTGAGCGTCAGCTACACAAGGGAACTGTCATCAACAGTTTTCTGAGAACACCAGCTCTGAAGGGTTAACCTATTTAACCACACTCAGAGCCAACCATAAACATATCTCCTGAGCAAAGGCTGAGTACATCAGGAAGTTCAAAGGTCTACAAGAAAGATATTTTTATACCTTAAGAAGTTTATTAAAAAACAATTAAACACAGATATACAACTTAAAAAAAAAAGAGTCAACTAGAACACTGGTTTGAGTAAATTAGCAAACAGCAGCAGGTGAGACCTTGTGGGGTTACTGGGACACTGCTTGCTTCACGTTCAAAAGGGAGCCGTGGTCATCTGATAGCTGGCACTGATAAGGCCATAAATAAGTTTGAGGCTGCAGGTAAACAGCTCTCTCCACCAGTTAGAGAGAAATGGGGAGGCTGGCCATGCAGTTTGTGCCTTTAGTTTACAGAGAAACAAAACCACTTATTTATTTTTAAGGCTCCAAGAAGATATTCCAACAATGAGGAAATCAAATCTATTGTAAAGAAAAATAACCCCAACAAATTCCCGTTGCTGGCATGAGACACCCGAGATTAATTGGGAGATATTAATAAAGCAACTGGCAGCTGTGGGAGGCAGACAGCAACAGGCGCTCTTGCTCCCTTAAACTTGTGAGTGCCATGGAGGGGGAATCCAGCTCCATTTCCAGCACGGCCCTTCTCAGAGGCTTAGTGGAGCCCAGCACACGACCTCAGCTAAGGACAACCCTGCTGCTCCCGCAGGGTGCGTGGCTGAAGGTAGTTCCCCATCACCACCTTGGAACAACACAAAACAAATAACCCCCCAAACACCTTCCCATCTTTTTGAATAAAAAGCCCAACCAAACCACACCATTCTACATCTCCCTTTACAAGGAGAGAAAGAAAAAAAAAAAAAAAAAAAAAAAAAAAAAAAAAAGAAAAAAAAAAAAAAAAAAAAAAAAAGAGAGGGTGGGGAGGGGAACAGAACCCCAAACAGTGGGTGACAGGCATTAGTCACGCTGTGTCGCGCTATCAGGACACACCGGCGCGTGCACCAACGTGCAACCAGCAAGAGCCTGCTGGCTACGGCGGCACGGCACTGGGAACCAGGCTACCTCCAAAAAAGACCGACAGAAGAAGTGACAAATTCTGCTGTTATGTAACGGTTGACAAATGCCTTTTGTTATGCAAGACAAGTGGGAGAAAAATAAGCATCTTTGCCCTTTGTGGGAAGGGAACAGCAGTCGGCTCCCTGCTAGAGCATAAACAACAGGCTGTGGATCCGGGGGGGGGGGGGGGGGCCGGCGCGCTCTCCACAAACAAAATAACTTATTTAAAAAAGCCCTCTTTTTTACTTGGATGGGAAAAAAA